>VYXB01005586.1:0-24342 GCA_013397135.1 Pachyramphus minor
TCCCCTCCCCTTCCCCAGGGAAGGGAGGGCTGCTTATCTAAATTTGGGATGGATTCAGGGATATTCTGGGAGAAGGCCTCAAAATGTTTCTGAGTGATTGCATCCAATGAGACATTGGCATAGATGGCTGTTCTGGAGAGAAGAGCAGGACTGTGGGAAGGAGACAGGACTGCACTAGAAAGCATTTTTTTAGTCTTTTTCTCATTCCATCGTTATTTTTCCCTTTGGCTGATAGTGTGGCTGGTTGAGACCTTCCCACTTCACTTTTCTGAAGAAATGTCCCATTTTGTGAAATCTATAATTTGCTTTCTCTCACTTCTGGAGTTTGTAACAGAGAGTCCATGGCCACTCCATATGAGAAAACACCCTTCCCTGGACTCATCCTGACATGGATTGCTTGCTGGCTGCCCAGGCAAACTGGCTCATGCATGGAAGTGTTCATCCAGGCTGTACCCAATCACATGTATCGATTTTAGAATTATTGACAAAACTGACTGTGATCTGGAAAGTCCCCTCTCAGTGTTTGGGAAGAGCCCTGTGTTACTAGGCAAACAGTTCCTGGCGTGAAACCAAGCAGTATTTTCCTGGGTTTGGACTATTATAATACCTTATTCTAATGACAATGCACCAGTTCTTCTTCACGTGTCTCTGAAAGCAGTAAAAGGTCATAAAGGAGATAACGCAACTGCTTCAAGGACCTGTGCAAGAACCAACCTTAACCAGCGTAAGTCTCCTATGGAAGCCATAAGCCACTTATGCTCCCATTCAGTTGTTGCTTTGAAGGGGCTGTGACCTAAACTTGCTGCATTAGGCTACTCTGTTAGCCAGATCTGGAAGATGAAAAGGGAAGGAAAACAGAGCCTAAAGCAGCCCCACAAGCACTACCGAGCCAGGTGAAAGCCCAGTCTGTCCCACACAAAAGAAAGCATAAATATCTGGTGACTATCACACTTTTTCCATTAACAGAAATAAAAGTTTATGCAGGGATATCATAACTCCTACTTATGGTTACAGATGTGCAGCATATTATAAAAACCTGTGGAGTAATCAAGGGTGGAAGAATTCTGCTCATAGTGTAAACCAAAAAGTAACTCATATAAACAACAGATTGACCCAAAGATAAAACTCATGCAACAGCAGAATGGGGTGTTGATGCAACTTACCCTAAAAATAGAGTAGCATCACTTAAAATTCAAGGATATTTTTACATTTGGTTTTATTCTTTCATATAATCTCCTTTTACAGAATTTGGACAGAACTGCTCCAAATTTTTTACCAACTCTTTAATACATCTTCATCACCATGTACGAAATAAGCCACTGAAGAGGGAACATACTGAACCACAGTGATAACAATTCTGCTTGGCTGAGCTGAAATGGACAACATGCCTGTCCCAGATGGCTTCAAAAAGAATACATTCTGATTAAGGAGCAGCGGGAACATTTTCCAAGGACATTTGGGTGCCTTTTATAGATTTATAAGGCAGATGCTGCTCCTTAAAAGCATCTGCCTCACAGACCTTTTTTTCCCCCTATACTCAGTTGTATAGTAGGGATTAAACTTCTGTGAAATGGTGAGTCTATCTATGGTTTCATGTACATGCTAAACCCAGTTTTATCACCTTAAAATGAATTATACCCTTCCTGAAGAGCTTAAAGAGAAGGGGAGTGGCTCCTCACCTCACAGAGGATCTGGGAGTGGGGATATGTCAGGGAAGAGTGAGATCTGGTGGGAAGGGCTCTCCTGCAGTGCAACACAGAAGCTAGGGTCCATCCATGGACAGGAGAGGGACCTTTCAAGATTCCTCAGCACTGTAGCAGGATTGTCGTTTCTCCTTTCATGAGATACATTGTCTTCTGTATCGGATCAGGCTGTGTTCTTTAAGCTGAGACTAAGTAACAATCCACCTAGACAGCAAGCAAGCTGCTGAAATATGTGGGCATTTAGCATCACTGCAGAGTGTCTAGAGAAAGGTCTGCTGTGCAGCCACAAGTACCCTGTCAAGATCAATTAAAGCACACAGACCACAAGACTGGAGCTGAGTTGGAAGGGACACACAAAGATCATGGAGTCCAACTCCTGGCCCTGCACAGGACCGTCCCCAAGAGTCACACCATGTGCCTGAGAACATTGTCCAAACACTTCTTGAACTCTATCAGGCTTGGTGCTGTGACCACTTCCCTGGGGAACCTGTTCAGTGCTCAACCACTCTCTGGGTAAAGAACCTTTTTCTAGTACCCAATCTAAACCTACTCTGTTGGTCTTATGAAATACTTAACTCCTGTGTAGCACAGTACATCTATAGCTCCTCAAAGAATAAAAATGCTGCTGTCTCTGCTTTTCTTGGGCACTTCAACTTTCTGTTGTCTAGGGATTTACATTGCAGTGTAATGCCTTGTGATTCCTGCACGATCAGCATGCAGTGCAGAAGGTTAGAGAGAACCAGCTTGTCACAACCACGGGATAAGCAATTCCCCATTTTACAGCCCAAAGCAGCTCTTACTGGTGATGAAAAAGTGATATTTTGATCCTCCTTTGGGTGCCAGAGCAGACCTGTGGCAGAACACGCTAAGTGAGGAAACTTTTCATCCTTTATCGTTCATCCAGACAGGGAACCTGCCTGCAGCCACCCTCACTGGGGTGGCCAGGGAACTGTCAAGCAACGTGAGAGCATCATAGGAGCCAGCATCACAGCAGACATAACTTAAGGTTTTAGGAGCCAAAACATGAAGCGTGCAGGGTCACAGAGCAGATCAGTCTGGAAGATGGGTTAAAGATTTCCTATTTTGCCCACCGAGACACATTACCTTGACATTTGAATGCTTCAGACAAGAAAATACAGCTCACAGGGCCCATGGTTTGCAGTGCAGCATGCAGCAGCCTTTCATCTCCAGGACGTGGCTGTGCTTGCTGAAACTACTAAGAACTCACTGGGAACCAAGACTCAGCGACGACAGCTCCCTGCGGGCACTTGTCAGGCACAGGCACATTGCTGTGTATTTATGGACACTAGTGTGGGTCTCATCTCAGGAAGGACCCAGAACTGCTGTGGTGGGAAAGCTAAGTGCTTGACAGAGTGCATCGGGGAGAGTGAAATAGTGTCTCTTGGTGCCCAGCTTCTCCCTGGCTGCAGCAATTCAGCAAACATTCCTGTTCTGAACATCAGGCACACTCACAGAGAGGCTCCTATCCTTGGATTTCAAATAGACTAGGAGAATCAACTCTCTCAAAAGAAGAAAGTGCTGTAAATATAACAGTCTTTCTGCTCTAAAAGTCACACAGAAAACCATGCAAGCATCTGTATTTAATCTGCACATCAGTTTGACAGACTGATGGAAAAAAAATCCAAAAAACATGAATAACATTGCTTTGCCTGAAGAATATTCATGTGATCAAAGAGTGGATGTTTAAGTCAAGTGCAGGGATCAAATGGTACCGAATTCCAGAGTATAACTGGCAGACTGGGATGATCCAGTTTTACTTCTTCAAGTCCTTTCTCAGTCCCACTACCCAACCAGTAGGAAAAGATGTGCAGCTCCTCTCAGTAAGAGAGCAAATTTAGCCATTTAATTCCACCTTAGCGCTAGGTTCATTCCCACTTCTGCAGAGACCTCCCCTGTGAGTATACATGTTCTATTTGGGCTCTGCAGCTGCTGGAGATGGCACCCCACATGGTGCTTTGGAGAGCCTGCATCCTGTTTGGGAGCAGCAGATCTGGTTGTGCCACATGGATGCTGATGTAACACTCCCAGTGCCCTGTGGTACTGTCTCCAGTTTCTCTGTGCTATAGACACAACATAGGTCAGAGGCATGTTCCTCAGAACAAGGCACAGCTCCAGAGGAGATCAAACTCATGACTTTACTCTCAACAATACTCTTTTCTACTTCTGAAAAAGAGATGGTTTTATACTTCCATGTTCCAAGGTGACTCTGGGACTTTTTCTGTGGTGGTTGTTGGCTCTGAATGGACTGTTTCTGAATGGTCCATTAAAAATGGACATATGTACCTGCGGAAGCTCCTACTATTAATGTGCTCCAGACAAGGCTGATGGCAGTTTGCAATGGCTATGTATGGGATATTGCACAACTCTTCCCAGAAAAATATTCCTTGAATTTCCCAGCTTTTCATCCTTGCCTGACCACTAACTCTTACACATGCACAAATTCCAACTAGAGAGGATTAGTCACATTTCAAACTGCTGCCTTCAAGAGAGCAGTGACTGCTATTGGTAGGACACCTTGGAGCTGCCTGTGGTGCTGCTTGGTAGATGCAGAAAGCCTGGGGGCACACTCAGCCTTCTGGGACAGCTGGAGGTTAGTTTTTTCCTCCTGTACAAGGCAAACGTGCTTTTTTCTTTTACTCTGTTGTTTGGGGTTTTTAGAGTGGAGAAGGAAGTGGGGATGTCTACTCCATTTTTTTGTCAAATAGTTCAATTTGACACACTTGAAGCAAGAAAGTCAGTTAATTTTGCAGTTCCACTGCTTACAGCCATATCCCAGCCTTATTCCCACTACCTCACCATGCATAGTTGTTTTACCGACCCCTTCTAAGTTAAGACAACCTCTGAGGAGTTGACCTCAAAATGTGACTGCAAGAAGGTCACAGGTTTTCTCTGCTCCTTTCAGTCTCATGTCTCCATAAAATAGAACCTCTGATGTTTCTTCCATAAACTCCTTAGGGCAGGAACAAGATCCTCTTCTTTGCACAGCATTGTGCAACACAATACCAGGGCCACCTGGGACAGCTGTCTGCAACACAACACAAATACTGGAGGTTTCAATTCCAGGCAAGAGGGCAGAATTTCCCTCTGAGCATTCAAGACCTCGGGTCCGGTGTTGGAGCACCCAGCAAGCAGCTTGAAGCTGAGGACAATGTGATAAATCAAATTCCCTCTGAAGACAAGAGGACTGCTGCCATGGGTGATAGGAGCAGGAGTAGGAACTTGCTGACTCCAGGGGATTCCCTTCCCTTCCTGGACCTCCTTTGTCTAAGAGGCAGAAGCGCATTTTTATGAATTGGAAAAGTCCCAGGGCAGTCCAGTCTCCAGCTTCTGACGTCCCCATGGGTCAGCGTGCAGTGTGGAGAAGGAAGAGGTCATGGAGGGGAAGGTGCTGTGGACTGCTGACACACAAAACACTGAAGATTTCCATCCGCCCGGGGCTCGCCAAAAGGAACTGCTTGAATCAGGAAGCTGGGCAATGCTTCCCCTCCCTCCCTCCATGCTTCTGAGTAGAGACGTCACAATCTTTTATTTTTAAAGTCTTTCATTTTCTCCTTGCTCTGTCTAAGGCACCCCTTCTCCTCCAGAAGAGAAATAGCAAGGCATGTGGGAACTCCACAACCTTGAAGCCACAAGAGCAGGCTGAATTCAGGAAAGTCAGTCATGTCTCTCCTGCAGGATGCAGAGAGCAGAGAACTGAGCCCCCATGTGCTGTCGGGGCCTTTCTTACAGCAGAGCTGCTGTTCCCACCACATATAAGAGCTACTCTTGCAAGGTACAGTCAAGCCCCTGGTCATTAATAACTGGAGTGAGCTGTTTCATGCCAGTTTCAAACATTTGTCTTCCATCTGCCCTGGAACAAAAGTAGAATCTTTCCCATGCATCTAGGGGAGCAGGAAGAGGGAAGGGTTTGGTCAGAGCTACAGAAACCAAAATTCAAATTCCTGTGCTGCTGGCTCTGGGGAAAAGCTTTTTCTCAGATTACTCCTGACTGAAGAAATCAGAGATTTCTACCTGGACTTCCCATTACCACAATCGGCATCATAACCAATCACAAACAGGCAAAATTAGAGGCTTCCTCTTCCACCCTGTCACCACAAGGGTCACAATGTCTCATAGCTACAAGGATGGAAAAATTCCCATCTGAAGGTATTTTACAGACGAGGAAAGACAAGAGGTTGAAACAGAAAGCTAAATCTTACCCTTCTTGGTTAGTTCTGCCCTACTGCATGCCTCTTCAGAGAGCAGTGGGGGACAGGATCCTTCTACTCCTGGGAGAAAACCAGGAATATAAAACTAGCAAGAAGAATAGATTGTTTTCAAGAGCATCAGCTGGCAAGATTTGGAAGTGGACATGGATCTTGCCTCCCTCAAAATGTCTTGGACTCTCTCCTACCGGCCTTCCACCCCAGACCTCAGCCCCTGCCCTCCAGAACATCCTGAGCAAACAACTGAGCTTTCCTGTGAAGTGAGTCATGGGATGGAGCACAATAAGGAACACGAAGCAATGGATCAGGAAATGTTTCATGTAAGATGGGAGAAGAAGGAAAGCAGGGCAAAAGCGAATGGAAGATAGAAAGAAAAGCATCAAGTAGTCTAGAGAAACTCTTACTCTACTTGAGAGTGAACAGAAGAACCTGCACAGCGATAATAACCAAGTGCAATGGAAACGTAGTAGGCTGCAATGGTGTGACAGAGGACAGCAGGAAAGCAGTAATAAAATGCTGTAAGGTGATTGTAGGCACAGGGTGAAGGCATTCTGGGCAGATACAGGGTGAGACAGGGCTGGTAGCTGAGCAACTGCCAGAGTAGCAAGGCAGACAGCAGGCAGGCAGGCAGAGCAGCTCACTGGTTGGTGTGAAGGATCAGGCAGCTTCCTTGGTGGGGAGCTGGCTGAGCACTACCCTTAGCAAGGATGTACATCTTTTTCTGATGTTTTCAAAAGTCATGATTCCACTTCAGGCAATGATGGATGCTGTCAAGGAAAGTCAAAGAAGCCAGAGAAACAGAAACCTGTCCCAGCAAAGAAGTCAAAGCATGCCATGTGAAGCTAGCTCTTCTTTACCATATGTGTTATGCAGTTATTTGCACCTGTTCAAAGGGGCAGCAAATATTACTAAAATCAGACAGTAATTTGGACTGATAGAATTTAGTGTACATCCCACTTAGCTATTTTGAGCTGGCACAGATCACAACCCCGGAGGGTGCACAACAGAAGATTAGAAGATCCCTCCTGGTTCCCAAAGCTGAGTCTCCCCACGGCAAGGGTCCTCCAGATGTGCCTGTTCATGAGATAGGGGCATTTCGTGCAGTCAGGAAAAGCATGACCCATTTATCACCACTTGGTGCTGGCCAAGGGAGCAGTGAGCTGGACGGTGTGCCATTCTGCCCTGCACTGCTGTCTCATCCTCCCAAACTACATCTGCCACATCATGTGTGTCTGTGTGCTTTATCTGCCACATGTGTCTGGTTGCCAACAGCCAGACCTTCAGTCACAGCAAATCAGCACTGCTTTTCTGAAATCCATGGGCCTAGGGAGCTATTCCAGCTCACCCAGGATGAGGTCTCTAGAGCACAAACTGCCAAAAAGAAGGGCTGTCTTTATTCCATATCTATATCCTGATCAGCACACTCTGACCTGATCCCTGACTTGGTCTCTAAATGCAGCTGAAGTACAAATAATAGTGTTGTTGGATTGGTTATCAGCAGTTCACTCAGTGATGCACCAAAGTCTTCTGGACTTTGCCCTACGTTTTGCTTTAAAACAAATGTGTATCAAGCAGGGATTGCCAATAACCACAGTGTTGCTGCTACTGTGCTAATGCACAGTGCTGAAATACAGCCACAGTCACTGCAGCCCCGTCATCAGAAAAAAAACAATCCCACACAACTTCAGTCCCATCATGGGAATAAGTGGCAGAATAAACCCAAGGGAAATAACAACTTGTAGAAATTAAAAGCAAAAAATATTTACAGTCCAGGACAGCAAACTTTCCACATTATCTCTTTCACATTCATAATTTTTTTCCTAAAATACAAATTCAAATCTACAATTTGTTGTATGTTGGCAAAGGACTATATTTGTGAATTCAGACTTTTAAGCCCAGATTTTCCACATATTTTTTAACTAGTTTGTACCAAGGTAAGTCCATTGACACATAGAGAGCTGCTGTCAGCTTGCACCAGGACAGTTCAAGTTGTCACCATGTCCTTCTGAATCGCTCAAGTTGGCCCTCACTTTTGCATCCAGACAGTGGCACAGCAGAAATCAGTGAATGTGTAAACTGAGGGCTGCAGGAAGCATGTAAACTGAGTGTGTCTGGCAGTAAGAGAAAACAACCTCAACTCACCTCCTTTTCCTTCACTTCAGCACTGGGACTGTTCTCTAAGTGCCCTCAGGGCCATGGGCCATTCTTCAGCAAACCTCTGCTCAACTCCCTCAAGGAATTTGCAGCCCTTTGTGCTAAAACCTCATCCCCACACTACTGTCTGAAGCATGTGGGCTTTCCACAAGGCCAAAACACAGGAAAAGGAGGGAAGGGCCCAGACAGAACTCTATTCAAGTGATAAATCCGGCTCCATATTGCTCCAAGTAAAAGTATTTGGAACTAGGAGCTGTGGTTCAAGCCCATTTCTAATTCCCTTAAAATACGTGACACAATCTGATGAGTCTTTCATGCTAAACACCACTCTCAGGGCTTTCATATAATGGCTTTTCTTTCCTGCTCACAGCTCCCTCTCATCTCTGCAGCTTTTCACTGTGCAGTGCCAGACCCATAAGGATTGTACTATAAAGGGGCCCCCCAGCCTTTATCTTGCATATCACGACATCATGATTCAAATGTTATAGCGCTGCAACACAAATGTAACATCAATGTACATCCCATAACAGGCCCTAATCCATCCCAGATTTTGTTCAGTGCTCGCTTGCTCAGATCTCCTTGGACCACACATCATGTGCCACTGTTTGTATTCAGCATAAACGAAGCATCAGTGTGGAAATCTCATCAGCACAACAGGATGGTCAGATCAAGAGGAGCTAGCAGGAAGCTACTCTGTATCTTTCTAGAAGACTTGCTAAAGAGTATTTTATACTCATGGTACCTACCTCATAGGCGCAGAAGCTCCATTCAGAAATGCATTGGCTGCACCCCCTGAGGCCAGCCCGAGCGCACAGTGAGGCAGCAGTTATATCCCCCAGCCATCGCCAAGGGATGCCTAGCCTCATGTGGGGTTGCCAGATCATGCCACCAGCCTTAATGGGCTCTAGGAGCTCTCACAAGATCAGCCTGAGCTGATCCTACTGCTGCTTTAGCCACCTGCAAGCCCGGGGCTGGAGCCATCCCTGAAGAGCAGCAGCAGGCGCTTCGGGGCCCAGCACCACCTTCCTGGGCACCTGGCAGTCACCTTCTATTCATCTGCCATCTGAGCCCCTTTTCCAATTTGTTGCTAAACTCCTTTTGACATGAGTGAGCTGTGAGCCATTCCCAGATAAACTCTTTCTCTTGTCCTTACCTCTTTTGTTGATTGTAGGGAAGCCAGTAAGGTCAGCACATCCCCTCCTGCATTCTCATGCATTGTTCTTTTTACTGGGAGAAAAACTCTGCCTGTGCAAAATATTACAAAGGCAAGATGAACATCAGGTCTATATTAATATTTAAATCAATGAGTATTACAGAGCGAGAAAATAAAATTGAAAGAAAAAACAACAAACCCTCCAAACCATCTTGATCACAGCTGCTGTGAAAGCCACTCAGCAGTGCTGGAAAGCTTCCTCCTATGCAAGTACTGATCGCTGGAAACATCCCCTGCTCATGGCATTCAGTTTTGAAAGGGTACATGCTTTGAAAATACAATAGACTGAACAATTTTTCTTTCTTTTCTTCATCCTTCTTTTGGGCTAAATGGAATTTGACAGATTTTTTTCTTTTTTTTTAATTAAACAACATGAAGTCCACAGTATAACTATATATGTTGCAATATGTGATTATATATTTGGTCCTCCCCTGCACGTTTAATACTCAGACAATATGCAATATCACTAAGATAAATCCAGAGCAACCATATTATTCTCCTGTGGCTTTGAGATGACACCGCATGTGGATTGGTCCATTTAACAACAGAAGCAAAGCATGTGTTTGAGCAAAAACATGCTGAATCAGGGAGACTTATGTTATTGTTAGCAATAAGAAATTGTATTGTGGAAATACAGCTTGGAGACCCTCATTCCCTCCTGGTAGTTTCTTGCATCCTATATGCTTGCATAACTTCTTATCTCAAAACATTATAAGTGGGATTCCAGAGGCTTTGGAAGTTTTGGGACAAACATGGGCTTGCTAACGTTGGTTTTGCAAACATCATGCAAAGCTGGTCTTTTTTTCACACAAAACTGGCTAAAACAAAGTTTATCTGATGTCATGTACTCTCAGAATAACTACATTTTATTCAAAGCTTGGTTGTCAATGCAGTGAGCTGATTGTCTGTGTTTAAATATGAGGTTCACTTGCAAGCAATGGATAATGAGATCCCCAAAGCGAGCAATTGCGCATGTTGGTGGATAGCACTTCGGGCATGGGATGCCAGAGGAGAAGAACTCCGCCTTTATGAATGAAAAACCATGAAAACTCTCTATCAATCAGGTACCATTTCCTGGGACGTTGCACAAGGAGAACTGCCTGCTGCATTAGCAGTAAGGTCTGAAGAGAATGTTCATGGGCGACCAGGAACATCTGGTGTGTCATTCAGCATCAGCATTTGGGCTTGACAAATATTACTGCATGTAATCAATTGCCTGTGGAGAAGGAAGAGAGCCAAATGTTCATGGCTAATTCCAGCTGCTGGAATTACCTTTCACATTGTTGTGTCTTTCACATCCATTACCTGTTCCACAGCTTTAGGTCCTCTTGTTTGTGGCTTGGTTTCCTAGAGAAATTTAAATTCCTCACCTCTTTGGAACAGAAATTTTGGGTTACCAGGGTTAGTCAAAACACTGTATCTTGCTAGTGAAGGTTAATCTGACCAATTTCACTATCCAGATGGAGAAATTTCAGCTCCCTTGAGGGAGCTCCCACACACTTAGAAGAGCAGCAGAGTTGGAGACAGGTTGGTCAGCTCAGGTGAGGGCCAAGGCCACCAGTCCATGGTGTGGTCCATGCAAGCTCTCTGCACTGCTGTTCTCCAAAGGGAAGTCCTTCTATTAATTTTTTCAGATAGAGGTTTTTGATATGCCCCTGTGTAAGCGGGAAGCATGTATAGGAAATTAGATATATTACATCCTTTGAGTATTTTGAAGTCTCCTGCCAATTTTAGTTTCCAGTGTCCTCTTTTTGCCTCTAGCAGGAGGATTAACCTCCCTTCCTGCAAACCTGTGAGGACCAACACTCATTTTCCAAAACTGTACCTCAGCCCCAGTTGAGCTTTAACAGCTATCTAAGTAATTGGGACACCAGTTTTCTAGCTCAAAAATAATTATTTTGTGCTGTAAAAAAATTAAAAGTTTCCATTTTCTGAGAAAATTAAAGAAAATAGACAAAGCTGTCTTTAGGCTACAGGCAGTGTGGATAGCCTATTGAATGTTATGGAAACTCTTTAAAGAAAAGCATTGTTTCCAACTAAAAACTCAACTGTCTCCTTTCAAATAAGATCACAGGGAATTTTCTCCTCTAAAAACTAGATTTTTCTCTAAAAACTCATTTGGATTAATTGAATTCAAGTTCAGCAATAGCTCCTGATCACCACCACCCCCCCCCAGCACAGCTGCCTCCATGCCTATTTTCTTGTCATCTGAAATCTTTTTCCACCTCCAGCTTTTGGTTATACCATCCCCACCCTGAGAATACATTTCAGGGAGGTTGCATTATCAGGGTGGAGATACACATGTGTTTTGCTGTAGGTCGCTCCCCAGCTCTGTGATTTACTGCTTGCATCCACCACCCAGCTCTCTTCAAGGACTCCCAGGCTGATCCTGCTGCTGTGGACTGGGCAACTCCTGGTGTCTTCTCTGCCACCATTTTGGTTCCCTGTCCTGTTTGCCCATTGGGATGAGGTTGCAGGTACAAGACACAGGGAGCATGTATGGAGCAGGTATGGGCTCTGCAATCCTGCAAAGGCTGAAGGTCTCCCTTGAGCTTCTCAAGCCTGTGTGCCAGAGAAAAGGGCCATCTGTGGATTTTGGCACATATTGAGTTCAGGCCTCTATTCCTTTCTGCATGGAGGTTTTTATCTAACCCAGTGCAATAAATAACTGTCGGATTAAGTATGGCCGTGCAAATGTTACTGTACTCGCATTGTAAAAGCTTCCTTTTATGTGGGCACCCTCTGAAACAAGGCAACCCTTCCTGGCCCCCAGTTACGCTCAGCCCTGCTCTAATCACCCTGTTTCGGATGTGCAGCTTGCTGTGAAAGACAAATGACTGGAGCTATTAAACTCTGTCTTGTTGTGAGCGTGCCCAGCAGTAATATTGCAATTACAGGCAGGATGGTGATTCCTGGGGACCAAGAGCCTGGCAAGGATGGCTGCTGTCTGCTAGCTGAGTCTGTGCAGGTGTACAAGGTGGAGCTCTCCAGTGCTTGTGCCATGCCAGGATGGAGGGGAGCCCTGGGAAGAGCCAGGAGGCCCCCACAACTGGAACAACCTCTTCATCCATGAAGCTGAGTCAGGGTGCAGCTGGCAGGCAGAGATGGGGAGGGATCCACAGCCTCCCTTGCTCCCTAAAATGTATTCATCACTGAAATGTATTCATCACTGCCCTACCTGTGGTCAGGCTGGGGAGCCAGGATAAGTCAGGCAAGCAGGAGATCTAGAGCATTTCAGCAGCATCTGAATCATATTTTGTGAGGCCCTGTGAGGGCAGATTGCACCACGACTGTACCACTCTGTACTCCCTGCACCAGTGGAGGCAGTGCCTCAGCAGACACCCAGAAACACTCAGGAGCACCCAGTGACATCTGGAGGCATATCCAGGCTGGGTGTGCAAAGCTGCCAAAGGTATCAGGATGCCTAGTTTTCATTAGATCTCTTTCAGTTGTCTCTGAAACGGTTTGCTGTTCTGAAAAGAAGGCCTTCTGTATTGGCAAGGTGTTAGGAAAGATTCTTGAGCAAGAATAAATAAATTCTGCCAGGAACTGTAAATTAAAAGTGATAATTGGAAGAGCTATATTGGAGCATGTTTGCCACATACCCACTTGCTCACCTGCTCTTCATTAACGCAGTTCAGAATCTCAGACTCAGTTAGGAAAGAAAAAAAAAAGATAAAATGCTTTTTAATCCCCACTCCCAGCCCCCTCCCTGAGACTTGGATGCTAATCATGATCCAGCCGTAGTAAACCAAGGGCGGCTGCTGTAGCGGGCAGATGCCTCACTCCTGGGCATGCTGCACCACATGCTCCCCCAAAACCACATCCCACCAGGCACTGAGAGCACCCTAAGCACACCTGAGCCCCTTCTGCCCCCACTGCCAGTGCTCAGTGTCTGCCAGGGCTGCAGCCAACATATGCAACACACAAAGTGCATTCATCTTGGGTTGACCACAGGGACTCATATTTAATCTGAGGAAGTCCTTGGCCTCTGGCAATTGTAAGTGTCAAGGTTGCTCCTGCCACAGAGATGGATGTAGGTGAGCAATCTGCATGATGGGCCTGAATAAATAAATTAATGGGAGCCTAGCTTCCATAAAATAAAGGGAAATAAAATATAGTTTAGGTTTTACAAGGGTCACAGGTTTCCAAGAAGGTAGTCTCCAGAATGGCTGTGTGAAACTTAGCAAGTACTCAATAGGGTTTGGAAAAGAAATAAATTTAATAATTTCTGTCCCACTGTAAGCTGAATTTTTGTAAATCTGGATGTGGCAAATCTTTCCATGGCAGTCCACAGGGTTGCATATGCATTGACCACTAACAGATTTAATTTGTAAACTCCTTGAAGGCAGAATCTAACAATTACATTTATTTGTTCACCAAATGAGAATTTACCTTTATCCTGGCTTTTCTGCAGAAAATAATTTGATATTAAAAAAAAAAAATACATCTCATTTCTTTAGAAAGGGGACATACATACACATAGTGAAAGAGAAAATGTGAATGCTTAGGAAAACAGATGGATAGATATCAGCAAAAGATAATAGCAGGGATAAAAGACGAAAACTAAGAAAAATATTATTTAGGTAATTTCCTCCACAAAAGACACCAAAATGTACCGATATGGGGAGTGCAGGGTGATAAATATTTGCATTGTGATACAATCATAGTGTCCCAATAAGGTATCAGGGCTTCTCTGTGTCAGTGTTGCAAACGCCTATTTATGTGAGGCAGCTTCAGATCTCCTAATGAAAGGAGCTATGCAGTGATAAATGGCATTATGTGGCTGCAAGGTTATTGTTACCTCAAGGTCACCGTTGTCACTTCCCTCTCACTATCATCATGAAAGCCAGTGCTATTAAAACTCAATCATATTAATAGCAAGAGAGCTTGCTAACTCACAAAACGTACGCTAGAAACTCTTTAATGTGGTAAAGCCGGGATTAAGATTTTAACTTCACAAGTTGTTGTGTGTGAACAGCATGGCAATGACACACACCCATAGCTTCTCTTGAAAATTTGCCACTGGATGGGTGAATATCTCACACCTGTGGCAAAGACATTTTCCCCCAGAGATTTCCTCCATCTGCTCTAAATCTCTAGCCAGAAGGTCCAGGAGACTTGTTCTGTCTCTATCTCCACGAGCCACTCAAAGGTAAGCTCACCTTCAGGGTGGCTGTCCCAGCAGCGTGCATCTCTGACGCCATATCAGGTGACAGGGATGCTCAATGCTCAGCCATGGCCACTGTCAGTCCAGGAAGCCCAGGAGGATTCGATGGGACACTCTCCTGTTAGAATTCTCCTCATTGTCCTGCCAGCACATTCCCCTGAATCCCCTTTTCTGCTGAGAAAATTTCCACCTCCTGTTTTTCTGGATCTCCCCACATTTGACTATTTCCTGAGACATATGGGTCAGATCCTGCCACAGTTACACCGATCTGAGTAGTGTTGGAGCAAACAAGGTACAGAAGGAATCCTGCAGCTCAAGAATGGAGAACGACTGAGTTCTGTCTGGAATGGAAGCATTGAGAGCCTTAAAAAAATTTGTAACTAATTAAAATTTAAAATTAGTTGACAATTTGACAGATACTGACACATGGATGTCAAAGCAGGGAGTTATTTTCAGTCATTTGTCTGTCTGAATGCAGGACCTCTTTCTCCATGTAATGCACTAACTAGAAAATCTGATTGATTGATTGATTAAATAATGGTAATTGAGTCTGGAAAATTAAGGCATTTATCAACAAATCTCAATATTATTTGTTGCACAAATACAAAGTCAATACAAAGACTTCTATACATTACTGATCAATATCCTAGCCACACTCTTTGTACTGAAATGGATGACTAAATACTTTTTGTCTCAATCTGCTTATGCTATCATGACAAGTAGTTTGGAGCCGTCAGACATGTTTTGCTGGAATTCAGAACTCATAAAAATGCAGAAGATGAAGATCAGAGGCTGTGGACCAAATTTTCACTCACAAAAATGTTAACTGCTGAATGATATCAGGTGAGAATTCGGTCCACTAGAACCAATTGGGCAGAGGAGAAATTGCTGCCCAGTGGTTGCTGTAGAATTGAGTACAAACAGCTTTCACATATCTAAGGCATGTGTCTCACATTTCTGTCATGTGGTAGCCTATTCTTGTGAAAAGGGAGCCTGTGTTGGGGACCCTCACAGGTTTCAGGAAGTTGAGCTACCTCATATGAATCCAGCTCTGGACTTCTCCCTGGCACCGATTACTTTTGTGACACTGCAATTTTGAAGGCAGCTGCGTTAGAGGCTCCTGAGTGATGCAGCACAACCTCTCTAGAGTAAAGGATGCTTACAAGCTCGGAATGATCCAAAGCACATATAGGTAAGGGAATGAGAGCTGAAGTGTTTTGCCGAGATCAGCTCTCAATCTAGTGAACCATGGCTTCCCATTACAACTGTTACACATGCAATAAAAGAGAATCTAAAATTCAGTGTCTGGTCTCATAACTTCTGCTCTGCTTCCAGGGACTGTTGTTCAAAACCTGCAAATATTTTGTTATATTTTTTCCAGGAAGAAAGCAAGCAGAAGTATTTATTTTTCCCTGTGTCAGAAAAAAGCAAAAGGGTATTTTAATGATCATTGCTAGCTTAAAATCTTGAGGGGGTCTTTGTGCCATTAAAAAAATAAATGCAGTGATAAGCAGAAGACATTACATAAAAAATACATGTGATCTGCAACTCTCCTTCAGAGATAAGCAGTATCCATTCCCAAGACTTACAGATTTCCCAAAAACAGAAGGTCATACATATCAAATCGAATACACTGGAACAAATGGATATAGCAGGAAAGGAAAGGGAAGACAGATCTCTAGCTCAGTGTTTGTGGCCAGACTTCAAATAACCTCTGCACAAAAGGTTTCATGACACCGTTTCTTCTGCATACATGGGAGAGGAAAAGTGTTTTTAAAAATGGAAATCAAATGCAATGCCACCATTGGACCTTCAGGTGGACACCTACTATATATAAGAATATTGCTACTTAATATTTAAAATTATTTGCATCGTAATAGCAGAATTTATGAGTGATAAATTTAGCTGTCAGTGTGCATAAACCTGTATTGATTAAAATAATATCTAAAATTCACTATGGATGTGCAGTTTGACCCCTTGGGGATTAACAACCATTTGAGAAGCACTGTAGGCTTAAGGTGCAGTCCATGACCATTAACCCCATTTTGCCATTAATACCCAGAAAATGTTCTGTACCCAGGTCATTACTGCTGTTATAAACCCTAAATGAAAACTAACATTGATGTATGGATTTTTTGTCATAGCTGATGCATACTCAGTTGGTGTATACAAAGCTTATCCCAAGCATTAAGAACTTGTCCTGCTCAGGAGCCTCTCAGGTTTGCTTGAGCCATTTCTCAACACTCTGCTTTGCCTTTGACTAACTGTAGTCTTCAGCCTCGTTTCTCTACTTGTGTCACACCCAAGTGAAAAGAGTATTTGTTAATAGTAGCTAACATCTAAACTAATTTCTTACAACCCTGAAGGCGAGATATATTTTCAGTATTCTTTTGAAAGAAAAATCTGTTGAGAATTCCTTAGTTTATTTCTCTTCAGATGCCCAGGTCTCAATTTAGAAGCTCTTCTGCTTGCTTCACATTACAGAGAGGTGTATATTTTGCTAGCAGGAAGGATAGGGTAGTCACAGCCTGTTAGCAAAATATACACCTCTTTATTAGGGAAGGCTAAATTTAAGAAATAACGGATGTTTTTTACAAGGCAGGATATAAGCAAACAAACAGAAAAATGGTTCAAAAACAACGACAAATATTAAAGAGGATGTAGCAAATTTCACAGCATTCTTAGATTATCCCAAGAGAAAAGATGAAGCTTATATATACATAGAGCTTTGTGCATGTCTGTGTTAGCATGTAAATGTAATGTGGAGTAAATTTAGTGTACATATAAGAAAAATATTCTATGGAGGTGTCCTTAGTAACTGCATAGCTGGAGCTTGATTCAGACTTTAGATAAATTGGCATTAAAATCTCCTTGTTAGAGAAGCAAATAAATACTGACTGGCTCCAAAAGACACCATTTATTGCTGAACTATAGTTGGTTTTCTTCAAGATATTACATAATTTAGGTATTAGTCTCTAATTTAGGTTCACACATCAAAGGATTTTACTCTTTTTTAAAAATCTAGGCAAATTTCTAATCTTTACATTTAATATTTCATGATTAGTTTACCATAAGTGATAAACTGGATCATTTACTAGGGATTGCATGCACACATCAGTAGGATGTTCCATGGTGTTTGCAGAGGGAGAGAAGCACGTATTTATCATAAGTGCATCCCTGTCCTACTTGTCCAGCTGTTTATACTTGCATTATTATGAGCAGCTGGAAAGGCTGCTGCTCTCCAGCATTGAGTGCCTGACTTGCCTGTGTGTTTCACTGCTCAGAAAAATTACTATCAACAGTCCTTGTCAAATTAGAAGGGAACACAAAGGGAGAAAAGAGAACTACTATTCAAGGGGCTGTTCTGGGATGACATCAATTCCTTCAATGGTGAGATATGGAATATACTTTAAAAATTTCAAAAACCACGCAATGTGTTGCAAGATTAAAATTTGAATTGAAAAAAAAAAAAAAAGAGAAAAGAAACTAGCAGAATGGGCTCCATCAACTGACTGTCACTAAGACCAAAGCCAAGTGCTGTGCTGAGGGGGAAGCAGAGTCTCAATGTACCCAGCAGCACTGGGGAAGGGAGCTGGGGGCAATCAGACACCCACAAACTAGGCATGAACTGAGAGGAGGGTGGTACCACAAGGATGGGTCCCAAAGAGGGTATCACATCTATGACATACATGTAGGATTGTTGCCACCTACCACCTCACACAGTGGGGGCCAGATGGAGGAATGGTACTTTCAGGAAGGTGGAGGGAAAGTGGAAGGAATCCAGAGGAACAGAGAGGTAGAAAGGTAAAATTTAAGTAAACGCAACCTATTTGGTATCAAAATAACTAAGTTTGTTTGGACCAAATCCCTGTCTTCTGATACACAGAACATTGTTCATAGCAGACAGTGGTCTGTTGTTCTCCTGATACAGTGAGTCTGAACAAGAAGAAGATGGGTCAGTTTGCAACCTAGACTCTGACTTAATATTTAGGAAAACTTTTGAATGATAAGTGTGTTCAAGGCTACTTGGATTTTTAACCTTCTGCATTGGCATCTTTTCAAACAGTAGAGATCACCGCATGTGAAGACCAACTTTCCTTTGGACAGCACCCAGAGTAGGAAAGTGAACTCCACAACTTCTTGTTGTAACATAGGCAGACTGGTGGCTGTATCAGTGTGAGTCTGCTAAATGTAAGCTATAAACAAAGGTAAGTCTGAGAATCATCTACTATCATGTGCTGCAAAAAAAGGCTTTAAGAGATCTGTCTGAGTCATAAAGGAAAGATACTGTCCTTCCCTCTAAGCTCGATCTCAGCCTGTAGGCCTATGTGAAATACTGTAGACTGAGCGGCTGCAAATCTATCCCTTGTCAGCAGTAAAGGATGTGCTATGAGTCAAGAAAACACAGTCTGGTTTACAGCTCATGGTCTGAATCAGAGAGAGAGGAACTGTTTCTTGAAGATAAGTTTTGTACCAGTGTTATTCAGCATAACTCTAATTGCCAAAATGGTTTGGCTCATGGTCCATATTTATATACCCACAAGTTTCCATTCTGTGCCACTTTCCTATTGCCTTAAGTACTGTGTTTGATATGGTAGCTGAATTTCAGATTGGCTGATGATGGTGTAGTTTAAACTTACACAATTAGTATTGTAGTGAATAAATAAGTAATTCACCTACAATAGTTGCCAGTTGTATTCACACCAGTGTCATTTTTGTGGAATTGTGACAAATATGCATGTCATGGTCTATCTATCATGTGTCTGCTTCAGTTTCAGTATTCCATATTTGAGGACTTGGACTAACATAACTTAGTGTCTGCCAAAAAATTACCCCCTTTTCATTCAATACTGCAAGACTGTTAGACATCTGAGAGTGCAGCCTTCTAAATAGGCTTTAGATGAGGGCTACCTTTAAAAAGAAATTGAAAATCTGACCTCCCAAAGAGCAAGGAGAAATGTTGGGTTCAAGAATATACTCAAGAAACTTAGAATGTGGATATGCAATTAATTTAATATGTATCTTAAGCATATGTCACGGGAATAACTAATCCATCATTTTTAATAGGCTGTCTGTTTTCCCCCACGGTTTGAATTCAGTTACTTTCTCTGCACCTAAGATCTTGTGATCTTAAAAAATTGTACATTTTGCCTTAACTGTGTGTGGTTGTTATTGTTACTTGTACCATTATTAACATGTATTTCCTTGGGAAATAAAGTACTGAGATGAGACACTTGTTACCCAACATATGCTAGGTACAGAAATCGAACCACAAACATCAAGGGGGGTTTGGGTGGTGTCTGTGGTATCTGTTGTAGGAAAAGAAAGTGGACATGGAGATCCTGGCACTGTTACCTGACCTCAGATGTCCCCCTGTGTGGCAGGCAATGGGTACCCAGGGTCTGCTATATTAGCTGATCATCAGATGGAACTGAGGTGAAAAGCAGAGCTATTTAGGTGACAAAAAATGTTCCAGATTTGAGCCCTGCCTGGAAGCAACACAGAGAAGACCTTCTGCAGCTGGGACAGTTCAGAGAAGCAAAATAACCCTGCCTTGGGTCAGATAAGGACAGAGTTAGGATATCCTGTCCCGTTTACTCAAATGCTTCTGTCACCATTTTTGCCATGTTCCAGCTGGAAGCAACCCCACAAGCCTGATGATGAGCCCCAATGCTCCTTCGCCGCAGACCCTGTGTCAGGTTCAGTCGACTGAGCTGCAGACCCACACCCCTGCCTTTGGGATCAGTCAGGGCCCCAAAGGAAATAGCAGCAGCATCCTGTCTGACTTCTGGGATGCAGTCTGGGCTGCATGAACTGAAAGGGAAAAAACAAAAACCGGCTGGAGCCCCTGGTTGAAGGTAATCTCCGAGCAGAGCTCCACAGCTCTGGTCCTGGGAAACCACTGGCATTGCTCTCCCAAATGACTGTCTCACTCCAATTCAAATACCAGGTTTTCATTCAGCAAAGTTCTCATACAGTTGGACCTTGATTTATTTGGTTGGATTATTTGCCTGAAAGGAATAATCTCACATCTTCTAACAGTTGTGATTTCTCCGCTTCATTGATTAAAACACCTCTTTTCCGCTATTTTCTCTCCAGCCACACACCCCACCCCCACTAATTAAATAGCTCCAACCCTCACAGCCATAAGACTTCAATGGCTCAATAACATCCTGAGTCAATGTGTTGCAAAGCTGCTTTCTAATTCATTCTTCATGCAAATGATATACAATTAGACCTGGTTAATCTGCATTCCTTCTGCAAATGCTATTGTTAATAGGATTTAAGGAAAAAAAACCTTCAGCTTAACAAATCAATGGCACATACAGGCTATCAGATCAGTTACTCCTTAAACCTTTTGGATGGCCAGGCATATGGGGCAAGCAAGCAATGATTATAACAAGGCCTTGCAAGTGTACTTTGTAGTGCTTGAGATGTTTGACTTCAGAAACTTTCCACTCCATTTTTTCTCCCAGTACTACTAGCCTACTCTGGCCAGGAAAGTGGAAGGAGGATCCCAGAGGAAAAGGTCAGACCTTTAGGATTGCCAAGGGCTGGGGTTCCCCAAGGTTTTCTTTCTAAATTGAGCTGAATTTTTCAACAAATACCCAGTCCTTAGGACAGGTTTTTACCTGTTAGCAAAGAGCATTGCTAAAACTGAGTGAAAAACCCACATCCCCTGCTGAGACATGCCAGGCTGTCACGAAGGGCTGCTGTTTTGTGTCTTGCTAGGAAAATTCTGAATATGCCGACATACATTTTGAAGTTTCACTTCCAGTTCAGGTATCCCAATAAGTCTCTCAAAAGGGAAAATGTGTTTCTTCTGGCCTTTGATCCAACGTGAGACACAGGCGTCCAGGATCTCCAGACATAGTCTCTGCCTTCCTCAACAGGCAGGGGAGGTCTTTCCTTGCAGGTGAGATACATGGGGAAGGGCTATATCTGTTACCTGTTAGGTGTCCCCAATTGTCCAACAGCCAAGCAGCAGGGCTGGACAAGGACTGCAAAAGTAGGAAGGGTCCAGGGACTAGAAAAAGTTCCCTCCACACTAATATTACTGCCTGTCACTTCAGCATTGAAGTGTCCGTTGTTTGTGCAATGTGGCACATCAATAAAGCTGAGGAATTAAAATTCTCCATCCACAAGACATGAGCAAAACAAGGTACTCAGACCTTCTCCATGATAAATCTTTCCTTTCACTCAGCTTTGGCCCCCCAGTCAATAAGGGTACCAACTGTGATGAGGGCCCCAGTCCATCTGGACCTATTCATTTGGGTCACCAGATGATATGGACTTTTAATCCCTGCCAACCTTGTCCTGATTTGCACAAGGGACCAGATGCAAATAGGTTCTGTATCCCAAGACAAATCCTCTCTTGTCACAACCACACCAGAAACACTCACAGGCATCTCACACTGGGATATTGCAACCTTCTGCAGCCAGAAAATATTATCTCTCATTATGCATATATCTTCCAGTACAAACATGACAACTACTGATTTGCCTTGACAGCTCTGCTCTCTTTCCTTCTCCCCTGATGCGACACTGAGCAATGAGAAGCAGGCTCTCGGGGAAAAGTTGCATGGAAAGTGATAATATGAAAATATGTCAGCATTCCTGAAAAGCATTTGGGCAGCGTCAGTCAACAGAACTGCCTGCAGGCTTAAAAAAAGCACAGAGCATGTCTTAGACCTCACAGCCTAGCAACTGCTTCTCAATTGCACTGAGAATCTGTGGCCTCACAGGACTCAGCTGTTTTTCTTTTACCAGATAGGAGGTATGCAGGAGAGCAGGAGTAACAGGGTACCATTTTTCATTAATTGGAAGGAAAAATGCTTGGGGGTTTTTGTTGTTTTTTTTTAAAGTTTTCTGCCAGCCTTTGGAGCAGAGGAGTACCTGACCCCACCAGCACTACCCCTCATAGCTGCTCACAATAGTCCTGCATGTCCCCAGCCAAGACAGGGCTGGCTCTGCCTGCATGTGGGCAGTGCTGTCCCACTCTAGCTGGTCAGGTCCTTCACACCCATCCTTACCCAGGGCCCACAGGGTTGCTTGTCTTACTCTTCTCAGCCTGGAAAATGTACAGACTCAATGGACAAGAAAAGGAAAGGAAGAAAGCATACAGTGGTGGGTTTTGTACAGCTACAGTGAGAAAACAATAGTAACGCTTCATTCTGCAGTGTTGGTATCATCATGTTAACCGCACCACATTAGTTCTCAACAAACCTCAAGGCTTCCTCTCTCCTCCCTGCCATCCCTTTGTCCAATCTCTCCGTTCCTTTCACTATCCATATCTGCAAGAAATGCATGGTGATTCGGTGGGTTTTACATCCCCACGGAGTGCTCTGGTAAGGTTGCTGTTTTAAAGTGAGCTATGGTGCATCTGCAATGCCTTCAGGCACTGCATCTGGCATTACAACATCCTCTAGTGCAACTCATTATGTTACAAAGAATCATAGCAAAATCATGGTTACCAGAATCTGTGAGACCAACAGATTTGTACATGGCCCTGCAATCTCCTTTGGAGTCAGAAGAGCGCTAATGATGATTGTACTGAAGCAGATGGTTATAATAACTAGTACTCTCACAAAGGGCCTGCTCTAATTACAAACCCTAAGTGCAAACCCCAAGCAAACCCTCCAAAACCAATTGAATAACCTTGATTTTCCCTGGTGAAAATGGCTGCAGTGTTTGGCCTCAAAGCCCCTTTTTGCTCTTCCTCTTGCAAATCCTGTAGAACTTTGAACATCAAAACAAAGTAATGATGTCTGAAGACATCTTAAAAGGAACCAGACTCTCTGAGTAGCACTAATGCAGAGCTCAAGGAGCAGTGCCTATGAAGCCCAGGAGTATCCAGGTTGTATGGGTGCTCATATACCCTTAGGACACTTTAAGACAGACCAGCTATTTTCAAGCTTGCACTGCTCTCTTCCACTGCTCCAGGGCAGGAGGAGATCTATTTCCTTTATGATAGCTACTTCTACAGGGATGTCCTTTTTGTTCTGTTTTTGTACAGCATCCAGTGACTGGGCCTCACATCACTGTAGTCAGTGAGAAGTGTGGTCTAGCTGGCGATTGAGACATCTACATCCCCTCTAGGTAGAAAGAAAGTGAGAAAAATCCCTCCAACGATCTCTCTACCTGTTAGCGGCTTTGTTACAGGCACTTCTACATAAGCTTTGTTACCTTTTGAGTTTACTAATGTTACATCTATGCACTTTCAGCTCTTGATTGTTAGATATGATGCTTCTCTCTCTCTTGATAGATAATGCCAGATAAGTATTTCAATTAGGATCATTCAAACAAGTCCCATCACCAAAGCAGAAGAGAAAAATATGTGTACAATAATCAATGTGGTTCATTAATGACCAAAAACTGTTCAGAGACTCATTTGAAATAAGAGGCTTCTATTTCACAAACTGTTCTAATTGTCACAGGTCTGCAAAATGGGCCTCAGTATGCCATTTGCTTCTAATTTTAGCTATTTATGTAAAAAATATATTGAGGTCCTTTTCCTCCTTTGCATCTTCCTGCACTCATCTTCCTTGGTTTGTGTCCATTTTTATTTCTTCTTTTTTTTCTTCCTTATGATCATGCTACTTCCAAACATCTCCATCTTCTTGCAGTTAAGGCAACTACTCATGTAAACAGCATCTCCAAGTGTGGGTGTTGCACTGACAGTCTGACAATATATTCAGGCAACTTTAACCAATTCTATCTGCATTTTCAATGGGAACAGCCCTCATTATTGTCATCATATTAGATATATGAGTAAATACTGAAAAAACATTAGAAACAAACCTACCTTGGGAACATTATGCTTTTCATCTCTGGTTCTATGCGGGCTTCTTCAGAACAAAAAATAAACAAAAAAAA
>VYXB01005586.1:24436-156716 GCA_013397135.1 Pachyramphus minor
TTTTTTTTTTTTTTTTTTTTGTGAGACTGGGCTGCCTGATGTGGTGAAGGTGAGATTTACACAAGGTTGTTCGATGATCCACTGTGGTATCCATGATCCTGCTATAGGTTCTGGGCAATCTCTTCAGTTCTGGGCTCTGCTCTTCATCCATGACTTGCAACCCTCATCACAAAACTTACTGATCTCCATGGGATTCTTTTCTTCCACTAGAAAAAAAAAAAAAAAAAAAGCACAGTATCTGGCCCCAGTTGTGACAAAATAGATCACAAGTTAAAGGATGGGAGGCCTAGGAATAGATCATTAGAGGAAACCAATCTTGGAGCCAGAAGTGACCTGAAATCGCTCTTGCATGGGAATGTCTCCCCCAGCCCATCTACTGCAATGTGTCCTCCATGCATGTCATCAGCTCTGTCACTTTCCTGCAGGGAATTACTAATGGGTTGAGATCTTTTCTTCTCCCCCCTCTGCCCTTTCAAACCGGTCACGGCCATCCTCATAAATCTGCCAGGATGCTGACAGCCAGACTGCAGCTCACAGGGGCTCAGGGGACTGTGAGCGATATTCCTTCTGTTTCAGCTCTTTCCAAGACAGCCATTGATTTAGGAGGATGTTTCCTTTTACATGTTTGAATAAAATAATAATAAGAAGAAAGAAAAAGCAACATGGGGAGAGAGGAAGAAGGAATAGGAAAGATAGTGGCACCGTGATCTTCTGTCCTGAAGTGACTGCAAGTGCAGGATGTGTCCCTGGAGAAACAGTCTTTCTGGGCAGTGAAAGAAGGAAACAAAGAGCAGGAAAAAAGGGACCAGAGAACTCGACTATTTGCCTGTGTATTTGATAGAGTGCCACACATGCTTTATCTCTACCCAATGTCTTGTTAGTGAAAAGCCATTTATTTATTTTAGAACATGTTGATAATGAATGCTCCTAGCAGATAACACAGTCTCAAATCAAAACAAGGTTTTCTGTTAACTCTAATCCCCTTGGTTTTATTTCAGCAAAGACTATCTCTAGTATTCTTTTACTTTCTTTACCAGTGAGCTGCTGCCAACCCTAATCACTCTGGCTCACACCAGACATTATTTCTATTATCTGGCTGATTCTAAACGACCCTGTCTTCAGCATTGAAAGGCAGCTTGATGTTATCTGAGGGACCACGGAAAGCCTACACACATAGAGGCAGGCTGAGCAAAAGCACTGTGTGCCACTAAGGGCTCACTCATCATATGAAAGCAGCCTAGAAATCAGTATATGGATCTCTGGTTCTGATGTGAGTATAGGAGATCATTGCTGTGTCACTCACAGTAAATGTTGTGATCAATTAATCTCCAAGGGCTGAGAGGTTATGTGTGGGTGAATTCTCACATGCTGGCTCCTATCCAAGTGTATCCTGAGGATGCAGAACTGGAATGATAACCTTTTGGAAATACACACTTTAAGAGTACATGGGTGCTTTAGAGATTGTCCACACTTTAACAACAGGAGTTGCAGTAAGAAGGCAAGTTGAAATTGAGCATTTCTAGGCATAAAACTAGTTGGAAGAATTGAAAATATAACAGAAGGTTCATATTTAAAACATTAATACCAGGTATTATAACCTCTTTAGAAAGGCTTGAATAGACAAAAGAAAATGGGAAAAGAAGCATCCAGTACTTGAAAAAATATAATTCACCATGCCAGTAAGCCAATAATCTTAAATTATAAGAGACAAAGCAAAAGTGGAGCTATTTGGTGACTCTTGATAGATCATCAATTTGGACAGGTGATAGAAAAATCAGTTTTGTAAACACCTATCTGTAACACATGAACATATGGGACAATCTAGCTGCAACAGAACAAAGTTATCAGGACAGTGATTCTAAAACAACCTTTGCATTTTTAAGTGGAAATTTTCTGACTCAGTAACTAATTTAGCAGGGGAAAATTTTTTTCTGGAGCTCCTCTTGACAGATAGAGGAGAACTGGCAAGTAGAGAGATTGTTTAGACAAAAGCAATAGTGATTTAGTTGCCCCAGTTTTATGCAAAGCAACGTGAAATACAAAAAAAAAAAAAAAGAATATGGATACTTTATACTTTAAAGAGAACATTTCTCAACATTGACAATGGTTATGAGCCCAGTTGACTTGGAGAAAGACTTAAAACAGAAAATCATTAAAAATAATCAGGAACCCCTTGAAGATATTGGCTCCAGAAACTACAGTATACAGAAAAGGCTCTACTGCTTAAAAACCCAGTGTTACAGAAGGAAAGTGAAAATGGATAAAGATAGACTTGTACATAAACTATCTACATATAAATTAAAGGCTAGAAATGGCAGAAAATTATGAAGGAAGCAAACTAACTCTATCACAATTGAGGGTATTGGGACGAAACAAACACAACGTTTAAAACTCACATTTAAAAGATGAGACCCTCAAACAAGAGAAGAAATAACTCCATAAAATACTTGAACAGTGAGCTCTGTAATCAACTAAACGTCTGTTCCCATTGCAGGACTGTGGAAAGAGTAGTAAAGGAGGCTTTTAACGTCCAAGAGTACGAGCGCAAAAGTGCTCATAGTGAATATTTGGTACTGTTTCTACTTCTGATATCCTCATTTCAGATAGACAGATAAACTGAATCAGCTTCACAAAAACTGTGAGTAGTTAAGAATTTGGGAAACATATGTTAATGTGAAGGACTAAGGAGTTATTTAACTATATAAGCTAGTCATTTAGGCAGAAGGGAGGTGATAATTGATTTCACTGTTTCATCAGGAAAAGCCAGAGTGACAGTCATAACCATTTAGACCCAATCTTCGATCCAGTGGCTTAAATATGAACCTGTGGTATAAATGCAAACAGTGCTAACTGAGGTAGAGTTTCTTCACTGTACGTTTTTTAATCAAACCTGGACATTTTTTCCAAGGCCTGAGAGAGAGGTCACTACTGTCAGCAAGGTACTGAACTGCATTTTAGAAGATACAGATGGAACTTTCCATATGGGAGTGAGTCATAAACACCACATTTCTTCAGTTTTAACGGGATAATGTGAGAACCACCGTTTTTCAAACTGGACTTCAAACTGTCTTATAGGCAGGTCCCATCTTTGAATACATGCAATACAATAGTTCAGGGAGATCCTGGGCTTCACTGAGCTCTCTCAAGGCTGTGGAATGTAAGTAGAAGCAACATAACAAACTGTCCTTCCATTTATGCACTCACACCACTGCAGAGGTGGAAAAAAACACTTCTTCTGCAGTTACAGCAGTCATTGCACAAGCTTAGGAGTGTGACTTCTAAGGAAGCCAGTTTTCTGCAAGTGTCTTGCACAGCACAAAAGCAGACAGTTAACAGTGCCCACAACTTCAGGAAGTCCTGTGCTAAGTGTTAATCAAACTCCCTTTTCCCCAAGTGTTCAGTGAGCACACACTGAACACTTTCACCAAGTTCAGAAGAGAGATTGAAATGCAGTCAAAATCCATTATGTTTTTTCAGAGTGCTGTCTGCTTTGTAATGGTTTTATTCAACTTACACCACAGTAGCACAGTCTGCGCTTTACAGCAGAGGGATGTTGGGCTGGGGATGGCTGCTGGAGCCAGATAGCCCCATGGTTAAAGTTCACCAAGAGTATGGCATAGAAAGGATGGGGCTGAGGGCAGGCCAGCTGCTGCACAATCCCAAGCACAAGCTGCTTATTAGGGTGAGCGTAAAGCACTCCAGAAGGGCAAGATTCAGTGTTCTTCCTTTTGATCCTATTATCATATGACAACATGATTAAAGACAGGGTAAAGGCAAGGCCCTCATGGAAGAAGCGCAGGGGTGTCAAACCACTAATGGAAACTGTCACAGAGGAGATGGAAAGTTTAAAGAAAACATGGTCCTCTCTCCCCCCAGGGCAGGGAGTGAGGGGGATCCCAGTGCCAGCAGAGGCTGCATACAAAGGCAAAGCAATAAAAACAAGAATATAGGACAGAACTTAGAAAAGTAAATGTGGTGTCAACTCCTCCTTTGTCATCTTTGTGTCCTGGGAAACCAGATGACAGCAAAGATTGGCTTCATGGCCCTTCTGGACACTTTCCTTGCACACGGTCCTTATTTCCTTGGTACCTAAACTCATTTCAGTTTCCTTTTTAAGCCTTAAAGCCCACTCCTCAACCTAAGCTCCTCTGCCTCCCTGCATAGAAGAATGGTCATGCACAAGAATGTCTGACCCCTTAGAAACATGTTTCTCCCCACGGCAACTGGTTTGGCCGCTCAGGGTGTGGCAGGTGATACCCTGTTATGCAGGGCTCCAAGTGCAATGCCTCTCACCACATGGCATGGGGCTGTATTGATAGGACAGTGCAGGATGTGTGGTTTCAAGCTGCAGTCACTGTACTGTTACAAAGTGAGACCAGGACAGGTACAGCTTACATCCTTCCTCCTTCCCCATGTCAGTCCTGTCATGGAGGCACCTAATTCCCATGCTCCCTCCTATGCATCTATGCACACCCTTGATCACTAACTAGCAGTGCTTCATCCCCTCCAGCAGCAAGTACAAGGCCATGCAACACCAGACTTCATCCAAAGGCAGATGTGCTGAGTATGGGGTGCTGGTCCCAGGCCCTTGCTGTGCCTGGGGAAGATGGGCTGCAGGTCATCGCTGAGCACACATAGGCTGCCAGCTCGGCAGCAGGATGGGAGGAGAGGACATTGGCTAGACAGTGCTGATAAGACACTTAAAATCCCAAGACCAGTGAGCTTAGAGTGTTAGGAGAATCATTAGAGGGGAAACAGTATATAAAAAATGTGTAAATTGATTACAGCAAGGGAGAGTGCCCATCCTTCTCTCTTTCTGTGTAATGTCTCTATTATGCCTCCCTCCTTTTTCATCTCCAGCTCCCTCTTTGGGGACTGGAGATGAAAAACGGCTTCCTTTCTTTGGTTTCCCAACAGTTCATTTTCCTCCCTTCCTTCCCTTTCATGTCCCCACCCTCTTTCTGCTTTCTGTCCCACCTTCAGTTTCATCCTTTGTCTAAAACACTACATAGATTTTGTAACTTTCTGATGTTGCTATAATTGTTAACTCTGAGGCTGCAAGACTTGGATAAGTTGTTCTTCTTGGCTATGGATTCAGACAACTTAAGTATATAGAAAGTCACTGGGTGTTATAGGGAAAAGACCAATGCAGTGTAGTGGAATTTCAGCCATGTTTCTGCTGCCTATGTCCTCAAGGGAACCAGCTCTCTGCAACACAGCTACCAGGACTATACCCAAGAGATCAGCTCTCAGATTCCCTCACCAGTCACAATGAGCCAAACACATCTGAGTTCAGGAGCGTTCGGACACTGACAGTGCCTTCCTCTTGGGAGCTGGATATGCAATTCTGTGACTGTGGTGGGTTGACCTTGGAATGCCTGCCTTCCTGCTCCTTTCCTTAGCTTTTATATCTGAGCTGACATCATATGGTGTGGAATATCCCTTTGGACAGTTTGAGTCAGCTGGCCTACAAGATCCCCTCCCAGGATCTTGCCCTCAATTGAGAAAGGAATGTTACAGTGCTGATGCTGTGCTCAGCAGTAGCCAAAACACTGGGGTGTTATCAACACCCTTCTAGCTGCCAATGCAAAGCATAGCACTGTGAGGGCTATTGTGGGGAAATGAACTCCAGCTCGGCGAGATCCAATATGGTGACAAACACAGCATCACTATAAACCAGTGTTTCTTTCTGTGAATTAAACAACCACTTAGAGAAGTTTGTTATAACAACCTTGAACTACCAGTGGTAGCATCGGCAGCAGCATGGGGGGAAAAAAAGCCTCAACGGTGGAAAGCTGTCAAAAATTGAACATTTGTAACATAAGATATTAAAGATATTTAATATAAGATACATAAGATATTAAAGATATTAAATTTATTTTACCAAATTTAATAGGATTCTCCCCTATTAGCTCCCAAGAGTTCTATTTCAGCTGAGCCCTCTGGAGATGCCCAGAACATCTGCATACTCATTTCCCTTTTATTTCCCACTGGAATCCTAAAAACTCAATTTTGTGGTATGAAACACAGGCTAATTTGTTGAAATGCCAAGGCAGGACTTTCTCTGTCCAATACTCATGGAATATTTACTTCAATTTTTCTACTGTCTGTTGCGCTTTCCAAAAGTTGGGTGGTTGCTGATGCTAGCAGTGTCTCAGATACATAGAAAACATTTGCCACAACACCAAACGCCACTGGGGTGCAGAATGGTTGTGGAGACAGAAACATTGGGAAGCCTGTGCGTGTATAACCAGAGAGGCAAGTGGTCACTCAGGATGAAATAACTTTGTAGTGGAGTACTCCATGAACCAGGAGCATCATTCAGGATGGATCCTCTTCGCAGGAAGAAGAGGACTACACTGTCCCCACTGCCAGGAGGGAAGCAGGGGAAGTGAAGGGAAGGGAGGAAGGGGCGGGAGGGAAGAAGGAAGGCAGGAAGGAAGGAAGGAAGGAAGGCAAGAAGGAAGGATGTGTCTTTCAACTTTTTAGTTCTTTGGATGGAAAACCTGCTGCAGCTACAGAAAAAGTAGTCTGCACCCATTGCCTTTCACTTCCCAGGACTTGCAGGTGTGCAGATCCAGTGAACCTTACTGAAGATCTTGTTCAGGCTTCTCATACCACCAAAGGAAGAACAGATTTTCCGTTCAGCAACCAACTTTGAAATAAGGTTGTCAGATCTGCCTGTCAAGTTCATACAAGAATTCATTGAATTCATATGTCATATAAATATAAATATAAATGTATTAAGGAGACATATTTCATTTTAAAAAGTCTTCATAACAAAAGAAATGCAGTGCTAGGAAAACAGGTATTTCAGGAAAATCTGGTCCCATAGTCACATGCTGTGTCCCCAGATGTAATCAACAATATGTTTCAGATTGAACATCCTGTAAGCAGTAAAGCACTTGAAAATGTATATATCTCATGTTTTTGGTGTTGCTTGGTTTGATAAGATGCTGCATGCAGGAGATTTTAGTTTCTAATACACACGGTGTAGTTCTGGCACAGGAAGCTGGCATCGTGACAAAGCATAACAAATGTTACTGCCTCACTAATACCTTTTTTGCTGTGGTGTTTTTATGATTTTCTAAATTCTTCTTCAGAGGGAGCTTGGCATCTGGGACACCTCTAATGTGGTATGACATAACCACTGATAGCTAGTGAAAGCCTCCATTGAACGCATGACACTTTGGGTCGCTCCAGCATGTTCCTCAGTAATATGGGGAAGGCTGCGGCTGACTTGATGACACAACTGCGGGAGCAGTGGCTGATTGCATAAAGCCTGGGGAGCAAATTTGGCTTTGCTTGGCAATCTGCTTGCAGCTCCTCAGGCACACAGCTCTGTGCACTTGGAGTGAGGAATCAGTGCGGGGGCATTAGGGTAACCCTTCACATGCTACTTGAAGGATTAGAGGAGAGATGTGATGACAGCTAGAGCTGGAATGGATATTTTTAGCAAGCTACATAGTCAACATGTTTCACTTCTATTCCTACTCACAAAGCGTTTGTGAGGATTCTTTGGCTTTTATGATTGTGTCTGTTACCAAAGTCATTGAGTCACTCCTCAGAGCTCATTCTGGTCAATACGTGACTGGAAACTATAGTCGGAGCATGTACAAGCTGTTTGTTTGTCACAACTGCTGGGGAGGTTGCTTACCACAGCTACATTATATTGTTCCCAAACTAGATGACTTTAGCAATTGTCCGGAGGGGTGCACATGGGTCAAAGACAGGAGAGGAAGAACAGGCATTGAGACTAAGAGGAATTAGCCATGTGGATCCTAAAAAACTAAGCAATTTTCTTAGAGTCTGATCTGAAATTAACCTTCCATCTTCATATTCCTGCTGGGATTTTCTGCTTGTGCAGTTTCAGCTGCAAAATGTTCTGCCTCATCTTGCCTGACCCCACCAACTGTCCCCCTATGTCCTCACCAAGCAGTCTGTGTCACAGCTTGGCAAGGGAGCCCCAAGATACAGACTGGCTTCTCTCCCCTCTGATGACTGATGAAGACTCCAAGCCCAGCAAACAGCCCACTCACTGTTTCAAGTGAGTAGGGACCCACTGCTGCCCTAAAACATTGTTCCTTGTGCCTACAGTTAGCAAGCTTTTCCTAACCTACATCTCTCTTTATGCACAATAAATCAGTATCTCTCCTCTATTAACCTTACATATCTGAGGGCTGCTATTATGATCTCCCTTCAGAATAGGCTTTTCCAAACCTGTTCGTTTTCCTTCAGCCTGTCCTCATAGGCTGTATTTGCTTGCCTTTATCAGTCCTGCTGCTGTCCTAAGGACTTCTACTTTGGCTATGTATTTTTTTTCAAAGCACAGTTTTATCATCTTTCTCATTTTCTTCTTCAAAAACTAGTTCCCTCCTCCCATGACCCAGATCACAGCAACCACAGCACAAGGCACTAATGGAAAGAGAGGAGAGGCTACAACCTGCTGCAATAAATCTGCCCTAAATACACTGTATGTATAAAATTGTGTTTATTGTATGTGTTTTGTTTTCCAGGATTTTCTATGCCCCTAAGCAACTTCTCATTTATTCCTATGTACGATAAACATAACTCAAAATAGTTGTTAATACCTGTAAAGCACTGAAAGTCAATTAGCAGAACCTACACATCTAAAGTCTGGCTTTTAAAAGGTGTCTTTTTTCTTTTTAACAAGCATGCTTGCATTTTTGTATCTCTGATTATTGTAGACAACTGGCATTGAATGCACAGGTCTAATGTATAAATAACTTTAGTATATAACCCCAATGTCTTTATTCTGGGTTTCCCCCTGCAATAAAAAAAGCCTCGATACAAAAATCATAAAATGCCAATTATTGGAAAATTCTACCTAAAAAAAAAAAAAAAAAAAAAAAGCAGAAACTGGCTCTTGGTCATTCTTTTTGTTTTCTTTCCTCCCTCTGCCCTCCTCTTGAACTTTACATGACTTCTTTTCCCCTCCACTTTTGTTAGTGATGGGAAATTTCTAATCCAACATACAAGATTCATCCCTATTTGAAAAAGAAAAGGAAACACATTTGTACTGAGATACACTGAGGGGCATTTGTTAAAGCCAAGGCAGAGTGGCAAAGTTCATCTCCCAGCAGCAAGACTAGTGGCAAGAGGTAACTGCATTTGCCCCTTTTCTCCCAATGGCTCATTATGGCTGAGCAGGTCAGACCTGTCAAACATCGCCACATTTGGCGGTGCTAGGGGAAAAAAAAGGAAGAAATAACACCCTGTACTTGGATGCAAGGGCTGTGCATCCCTTGTGCTTTGTCTGCTGCAACCCTTTCACAGAAGCACAGACATTGTGAAATGGGGTCAGGAAGGTAGCAAGCCAGCTGCCTGACATCCTTTCAACTGACTCCCATGACCGAGGAAAGAGCAGTGACTTCTAGAACCTTGCAAATACAAGACAAGCACCTCTCCAGAGGAAATCCTAATCACAAGCCCGATTTTGGTCTTGCTGCAGGTTGGGGTTTAGGGGTTTGTTTGTTTCAGTTTCACCTTGCAGCTTCAGTGTACCTGCCGCTGTTTTCATGGCAGGATGGAGGAGAGTAAACCCAAGCCCTCTCTCCTCCTTTAGAGCCAGCAATCCCGACCCTCAGCTGGTATTCATCTGCCCAGTGCCACTGATCCGGCAGCGCAGCACAACGCGGCACATGGTCTCCCCCCAGCTGGCCGTCTGGGCCAAAACTTGCCTGGAGCCCAGCAGCTTTCAGCCCAGGGTAACTCCACCAAAGTTGGGGGGAGCTTTATGCTGGTCAAACAAAGAACAGAGACAGGCTCGGCAGGCCTTAATGAGCTGATGCTGATCATGTAACTGTCTTATTGAATTTGCATTTCATTAGGAGACTTCATTTGAACCACAGCTGTGAATATTTGAGGGCCTGATTGTGTCTATGGATACTAATTTGTTCAAAGAAGACAAGGAGGATACTGAGCTGCAACCCTGACCCTTTTCACATAGACCAGACAAGATAGATCCTCCTTAAAAGTTATGTCAGAGCTGTACCAATAACATGCCTTATACCCTGGTTGTTACTGAGCTGTCTAAATGTCTTTTCCTGAAACTCATCCCTCCAGGGGATTGGGAGGTAAGCTGGACCCCAGCACCCTTCTCAGGCCTTTGCCCAATGAAATTTCATTTTCATGTACTGTATCTTAGTAAAGCTGATGAAACCCATAGGATGGAAATATACCATCAAGGGAAAACATTCCACCTCCAGAAGGAAATGCCATCATTCAAATACTGACTTCTTATTTGAGGCTTCATGATTATCACTGTAGCCATGTAAATCAGATTACCATACCACAATGTTCTGTAGGAATCCCACATTACTTAATGATGGAAAGACTGCAGCCAGCAGGAATGAAACAGTTAAAAGCCAAGACTTGTGATAAGCAGATGGCAATTATTGCTGCTTATTGGTAAAACCTGTTTGTATTAAAAATATCTCAATGTTTCCATTGGAACCTACCAATTAAGAGATTAAACTGTGTTTCATTCACACACAAGTGAGTGTGAGCTCACACATACAAATGGCACTCCCAGTTCCAAATTCCACGTAGAGGCTGGCTGGAAATATATGCACAAAAGTTGTCTTCTGTTTCGCATCTGTTTATGGAGTGGGAATTCATTAGGTTTGGTTTTGGGTTATTTTATGAGCTGTCAGGAGTAAGAAATTTTCACCTTATTATCAGGAGAAACAGGAAGCTGCTGGCAAACACAGCTATTTTTCAGAGAATTATCTAACTGGGGAGTGGACCTTTAGTGATGAAGTTACTTGAAGCCCAGCCAGGCCTGAAAGGTGGATGGTACGTCGCCAAGATTTTACTCTCAAGATAGCCTAAGCAAGATGATTTGACTGGGAATTGCCCTAAGTAAACATGCTAATAGGATGGAAAAAGTTAGCCCCTTTGCCTTCTTAGCCAAGCAGCCGTTTCCCCTCTGCTGAGGGGAGTGACTGTTGGCACTAAAGGGTTTCCTGCGTGTAACTGGTCAGTCTTTTGCCACAGTCCCAGGAGCCTTTTTCTATTAAAAGGGAAGGTAAATTTCCTTCACGGATGCTGCCGTACTCCAAGTGTTGCCTCTGTCACTCAGGGGCTGTAAGTGGATCTGGACAACTCCCCAGAGGACTTCAATGTTTATAAACTAATAGAGGATCTGATGTTGCCAGTCTGAAAGCCAGATGTAGCTGCTGCTGAAACAGGAGGGTTTCCTGCCCCTTCTACTTTTCATGCCTTGACATCCAGAAGAGTTCAGGAAAGGACCTGGTCCACACTTCTTACACTGCCATTTGTGACCGTTTCATAGGAAGGAGTAATGGTATGTCCACATAAATCACAAGCTGTGATTATAAACAGGCCTTGTACGAAGAAATTGTGCCCCTTGCATTGTCATCAAGCACAGGGGAACTACTCAGGTGGGTGCTGCTACCTAGCAAAGGAAAAGAGTTGGCTTCAACTAGCTCAGCTGACCAAGTGTTGCAGCTGTAAACATCTGGACATCCTCAGTCTGAAAGCTCTTGCATAATGCACTTTCTTAGGATATCTCCAGTCCTATCTGGTACTGCAGAAATCAGTGATGGTGCAAGGACAGAGTTTGATATAGCTTCTCAGTGCTTCCACTTCTGCTTCCCTAGCTGAAATCAGAAAGTGCAGAGACCCACTTAAACAAGCAAAAAACTCCACCAAAATACAAAAAACAACCACACTACAACCCACAACCCCCCAAAAAACCCCAGAGAAAACCAAAAAGAAACACATTTCAATGCTCCTAAAAAGTTCCGTTCAAGACTGATCAGAGACTTGGCAGAAGTTTAGGAATAGCTTTTGCTTTGTTTGAACCAATCCCAAAATCCACCACACAGAAAAACTCATCTTCTAATGAGTGTTATTTTCTGGTGCCTGCACATGCCTCTGAGATATAAGGATGGAGAGGGGGGAGAAGAGGTGTCTCAGTGTGTTTTCCAGCCATCCTGCTGCTGCTCACAGGGGATATTCAGCTTTCTCAGTTTGCTGTTCGCAGGAAGGGGCTGGAAGTCATCCAGAAGACCCTTGCAGAGCTCCCCTGAGACCCTCCAGAACAACCAGGCCTTTGTGAAGGCGACACTGGTGCCGTTCTCCACTGGGATCTGCAGGGGAGGCTAAAGTAGCATGACTGGCCGAAGAGATGCACTGGCCTGGAAAGTTCCCAGATCCCCCATGGCAGCCCAACCAACCAAATAAATAAATAAATGATGGCGCACACCTGCCCCCTGCCCCTTCCTCTCCCAGGTCTGGTCAGAAGGATATCACCTCTGCTCAGCCCTGCTGCCACCAGAAGCTTGCAGAGCGGAACAAGCAAGCATTCCCCTCTCCACCGGTGCCACTTCCTTTTCTCCTCTATCTCTGCACTCCACCCTGGTACCTGCCAGTGTCCACTCCCGGGACCTGCACTGTAGATGGACAGTCATGCTCATTCTCAGGGGTGAGGGAGGCTGCAGTCCACCGGGCATTTTGGGAGGAAACCCTGGATTTTGGAGGAACAGAGGCACTGCCTCAGCTTCCAGAGGAGAGGAGAGGTGGGAGGGCCACGCCTGAGGGACACCATTGCCCCACATGGCACCTGGCTTGCCCTGCACAGACCCTCTCCACTGCTCCACCAAATGAAACCCCCTGAACTCCCCAGGGCTTCCCTGCAGCCCCTCAGACTAGACAGCCATCAGTCCTCAAGGGAATATTTCCTCCCCCCTCTGCCATGTTTACAGTCACTTGTTCATCTCTGTGCAAACATGTTTTTCCTTCAGCGTGGTGGGAGGGTTTTGTCTAGTGCTTCTGTTTTCATTTTCCTCCCCTCTTGCCCCTTCAGAGGCAGTAAGGTGCACAAACAAGCTGCCCATATATAGGTAGCTAAATGCAGAACACGAGCAGCCTTTAAATAATAAAATAAAATTTAAAAAAAAAATCAAAAGAAGGGGAAAGAAAACCCACCCTGTGCTACCGGGGGCCCCGTTGGTTAAAGGCTACGGCGCAGTCACTCTGAAGTGAGGGTTTAATGAAGTAGCCTGTGAGAGAATGGAGGGGATGGTCCCCGCTGCACAGATGGCTCTTTGTCACCGCTGACACCTGCCATCTGCTTGTTTGTCTAAATGATGTCGGAGGGGCATCGCGAGCCTCCAATCTGCTGCGCCGCCTCCACCAGCTCGGGGTGACCCCCTGACCCGTGTGTCAGACGGGTCCGGAGAGTTTGTTCTTTCCGCTCAGTGGGCCCGTCCCCGGCCGCGCTGCCGCTCGCCCCCCACGCCCGGCCCACCGCCCGCCAGCCCCTAAATCTCCTCTTCTTCATGCATATGAAAGGGGGAGGACATGGAGAGATTAACCTCCCAGGGCATGAAAGGGGTACAAAAGTTTACACGCCGGGCAGCCATTTAGACCTTTCGGGGTTGAAATTCGCACTCCTGGGCTTTTTACCATCGTCTCCACGAGATGCTCAGACTCTTTCTGAGGTAATTAAGAGGCCAGATTACCCCAGATGTAACACCGCTGATATCAGGAGAGGCAATTAAGATATTTAGAGAATACTGCTTTGTTCTTTCTCTCTGCCATGAAGACAGACTGGTACCTTAACATCAGCTATAACGTTTGGAGGTCTCCGAAGACCTCTGGTTTAAAGGCAGGAGACAGGACCTACTTTCCTGACAGCAATCACTTTTGAGGTCACATTCTGAAAAAAATATATATATATAACTGCAAATGCATCTAGGTAGCATTTTTCCCCAACGTACCACTGAAGAAAAAGGGTATCTTAATGCATGAAAAGGGGCCTCTCAGTGTGTGAAAACAGACTCCTCCCTGTGGAGAGGGTCATAACTTTCAGATAAACTTGTTGGATCAATAAATGTGTCCAAGAACCTAACATTTAATTTAAAAACAATCATTAAAGTCTAAAACATCCTAAAAAGTCTTGACTGGTTGAGAACCCCCTCCCCTCCCTTTTTTTTTTCACTCTAAGACCACAGAAACAGTATACTTTTGATATGACCTCAGGTCATTTGTGTCACCTCAAAATACTCAGGGTGAGTGCCTAAAAGGGACCTCTTACCAAGCAGAACCAACAAGCCCATGTCTAGGACGCCTCAGAAGAGACTGAAGCTTGCTGTTCATAGCACCACATAAATTGCACTTGATTTTATCAGTGATGTCAGTGTACATGGAAGGTGTATAATGGATATTAATTATGACTGTTATCACTTATGACTTGTGTAGTGCAGCCAGGTATGCCTGAATACTTGCAAACACAGCGGCTTTTACACGTGGCAACTCATGAAATGGAAAATGGTCACTCTGCACAGCTCTAATGAGGGCAAGGGTGATTTAAGCTAGCAGAAAGAATCATAATTACTGTAGGTTCAAAGTGATCTTGAAGGAGAGGAAGTTAAAACAGGGTTGGGATTGATCTACTTTCATGCTTTACTCGGCCCATTGTTTTTAATGCCCCACTTTGAACTATAAACAAATGGCTTCAGCTGATTTGCACAGTTTGCTGCAGATAATTTCTGATTTTTTTCTAGGCAATGGTGGAAAGTGTGCACAGTGCAAAAATAAATGGCAGGGGAAGCTGTGGCAACAGCCAGTACCCTCTGCAGTCTGTCCAAAAAAAGTCCAACTTAAATCCTGGATGCATATCTCTGATATGCAAAGCCATATCAGAGCACAGATGAGAGAAAAGGGCTCCAAGGTTTGCGAGGACTGCATGCTTACAGGGAAGCTGGTGCCAACGTCCAGCCCCAGCCAGGCAGCTTGGATGATGAAACCCTTCCCTCCTGGGGAAGGCCTGGCTCTGGGCCCCTCTCCTGGATCACAGACAGGGGGACCACTAGCCTTCTCACCACTCCTCCAGGTCTCTGCCAGCAAGGCTGCCATGGCCTCCAACTCCACAGACTCTTCCCCCTCACAGCCCCTGGCCCCCAGCACCTGGGCTGAGACCAGGCATGGCAGGGGGAGAACAAAGGCAAAACCCAGGGACTCCTGGAGAGACACAGAAAGACCTATAGACTAGGGACTCAGCCTGGGAAGCCTCTTTTTCTCTCTCTCCTTTGTGGCAGTGCAGTTGCTAAGCCCCCACCACAGGGCCACTACTATTACTGTTGCTCAAAGAGAGAGAGGATACCTGCCCCCAGGGACTGCAAGTGCCAGGGGACACAGCTCATCAGGCCAGACAGCCACATCCCACACACCCACCCAGGAAACAATTCACTGCTTCAGACCCCCTCCTTTTTCAATAACATTGGATGATATTTGTGATTATAAAAAGTGAGATTAAAAAGTCCTTAAGTAACACCCAGTCTTTTCCAAAATCTAACAGAGAGAAAAAGGGTGAAATCCTAGGTTGGCTGATTTCTGTGCACTTTGCTATTAAGTTCAGCATGCAAAGGCTTTTACCCCTCCTGCATCATCATAAAATGGATTTATTTTTACCTGTGATGCTTTGGTAAACTGGTGTGTGTAACAATGTCTCATTGTGGAACCCATTCCTGACATAGATGCTAAGTGTCTGAGATCTGCCCAGCTGTCTGATGATGGGTACTTTTCTTCCTTCAAACATCCTGCTAACTCCCAGGCCCTCAGCCAACACCACGGTCGGTAGCAGAGCCAACACGTCATGTTCATCTTGGTAAAATGAGGCAGTCTGCATTAAAATGAGGGTCAATGGAAAACAAAAAGAACCAACAAAAGTCCCTTCCTTTCTTTATTTTTGTTTGATAGCTAAAATTTGCATGTTTTCATGCTTCCTGCCAGCTCACCAGCTCCAGAAAGCACCTAGGCATCCCCAAAACAGGCTGGTTAGATGCTTCAGGAACGTTTCCTTCAGAGGCTGTGACAATAATAGGCTTTCTGTACCCAGTAATTTCAACATGATTCTATTTTGATGAGGTGAATTACAGTTAACTGCCATTAATTCCTCTCTACTAGAAGCTAAGCTTCTCATTATCCTACAGAGGCTTGGTTTTCTTCAGATTTTTTAATCTAAAAAATGACTTTTCATGAGGAACCAACAAAATGATAAATCCCCTAAAGTGCCCCTGAGGCAACCTAGTATGTTTTCCTTCTTTAAGGGTGGAAAGGATGACAGTATGCAAAGACTGTCATCTTTATTTGTACTGAGAATACTTCTCTCATGAGACCTGTTCAATCCCCTTTTTTAAATCAGCTGATGTACAAAAAAAGTAACTGAAAGTGCTGTTTTATTTTGCCACATCACTGTTAGGTCAAAGGCACCCCAGCCTCCAGAAGGTCTGATTATGTCACACAATCCTGAATGGCACATGAAGGGATGAACATGGGATGACCATGGTCAGCTCAGTCAGCCCGTGAGCAAACTCATCAGCTCTCTACATGAAAACAAAATATTGGTATTAAACCCATGTTTCTCTCAAGACCACCATGGGTAGACAGTATTGTGGCACTTGGTCACTCTGCATTTCAGCATGCAAAAAAACAGAACACACATATTTTAATAGGATGAGAAGACTATCCTGCATATATTTTTATGTCAATGCAAATGCCTAATCAATTAAGCAAGCTTGCACCCTGCTGTAGACATCACCTCAATGTCTAGCCCTGCAAGGAGCTGCATTACTGTATCCTTTTGCTCATGTGAAGCAACACTGTCTCTGGCAAGGCAGAGGGCTCCCCTCTGGCAAATTTCTTCATGTAACAGAGGCCAAAGTTTTTGTTTGTTCTCAGAAAGCAGCTATGGCAAATAATCAACTCAGCTAAAGAGTCTTGGCCACAGCACATCTGTGCTTAGTTTTGGCTTAGCAGGGCAGAATAACACATGTACTTCCCTCTCTGTCCCACTCCTAACCTAAGATGGTGAGAAAAATAGTTGAATTACAGAAATATCTTCTGAACAGAAGTATCCTGTGACAGTGCAAAATCTGCATGACTGGGTATTTCAGCCAAAATGAACTCTCAGACCCACATGATTTCCTCGTGAGCTGGCTTTGTGGGGAGATTTATTTTTTTTTGCTTAGTTCTTGTTGATGTTGTTTATGTTGTTTTGTTTGCTCCTCAGATCAATACCTTTTATCAATCTCGCTTCAAACATTTTTATAATCAAATATATGAGAATAAACCAGAGCCACTAATAGAAGTGAGAACATTTCCTGCAGGCCAGTGCCATGCTTATAACCACAGTTCCATTCCTCTGAACCTTCCTCTCCTGCTTCTGGAAGAGGTGCCAGCACCCTGAGAAACAGCTGTGCCACACAGCCAGTGTCACTGTCACTGCTGCTGACAGCAGCAATGGGGACATTTCTTCAGGTGTTTCAGTGCCTGAAGAGCTAAAATCCTGTTTTCCAATGGGATTGAAGGGATTTATGTGCTTTTTGTAGGCACATATTGCTTGCTGCAGTGTGCACCAAGATATCAAAAACTGCATGCTTGTATTAGCTTGGGCTTAAACCAAGTTAGGCAGCCCAGGTGCCTAAGGCAGACACTGCAGCTCCCTAACACAGTCACACCAGTTTGATGAGGGCTATTTCACACCCCAGCTACTCAGGTCATGGGCACCAGCCCACATAATGCTGCAGAGATGTGCCTAGCAGACCCCATACACCTCTGCAAGGTGGTGACTCTTGCAAAGGGGGGCAGCACAGTGATCCCCAAGGCAGCACTGCCAGTCAGGGCTTCAAAGCACGGCAGAAATACTGCCCCTCAGGGCACTCTTCCCCAGCTGCTCAGCCTTGTCACACGGGTCCCAGCACCTGTGGAGCCAGTCCTGGTGACTGCAGCACTGCAAAGCCACGACCAAGGCTCTAAACTCTCAGAGCTGATAAACTGAACAGTATCTTTCAATACTTCAGTTACGTCCTTTGAAGGCAGCTACACTAAATTTGCTATCCTCAGCTCACACTCTACAAACCAAGGTAAAGGAACATTGATTAGCCTGTCTGTGTTCCTCACTTAATTCAAATTATTAATGCACATCTCCATTACTTCCTCTCTTTATAAGTTTTTGTTAATAATATTTAGCCTCTTCGCAAAAAAAATAATTTTTCACAAAAACATTTTAGTTTTAGCAAACCTCTAAATTTTGATGAAAGCTTCTCATTCAATAGCCTATTTCACTCTTGGTTTTCAATTAATATTTTCCAGCATTTGTTTTTACTTTTGTTTTAAAGGACTTTTTCCCTTTTTTCTCCTGCACTTACATTGATTAGTTTTTCTTCACCACTCCAGACAGATTTTTAGAATTTTTATTTCTGACACTGAAATGGTTTCCTTTCCAACCATGAAAAGAGTCCATAAGCAAACTTCAGCAGAAAATTTAAATTTATCACCAAGAGGAAAGAAGACGTCTTCCACAAAGGCTCAAGCAATTCTAACCACCATTTACTGGACCAGCAGTGGCTGAAAGATGATCATATTTGACACCAGAATTTGCATCAGCACCATGGGTTTGAAAGAAGTTTGCTTCCTTTCCCTACACTGACACAGATTTTCAGCACAACTGTGGGTGAAGTCCTTAAAGCATTTAAGGTATTTGGCTTTGCAAAATGAAGACCCATACAGCATTGTTTATCCAACTTACCAGATGTCTAGCAATACAGTCAAAATCTTTGAAATTAAAGGGGTAATTAGCCCAAGCAAATTGCAAGTTGCTGAATCACACAGCAGTGCTTGGCGACTGGGTGCCATGATGAGCCACATGCACACAACAGCATGGTGGGAGAGAGCTGCACTATCTCCTACCCAGTACCATGTGCCAGCACTGAAGTACCCAAAAGCGGCTGCTCCTTGACTTCTAACCTACTCAAGTTCCTGAGCATCTTGAAATTTAAGTCCCAACAAATGTTAGCCAATAATAAAGGGCTGTTATTCATTTGTTAATCTGACAGGGTGGAGCTGAATGGATTTTCTTTTTCCTGTCTTTAGTCATCTGGTTTTTAAACAGTTTTTACTGTCATATTTCTGTTTCTCAGCTAATCTTAGAGCCAGTGACATAATTTCACTGAATTATTAATATTTCAATCACATTTGTGTCATTTGCACAGAGCTCTATGACAGGATAAATTGCATTCTGTATTGTTCTAACTTGCTTAAAATATCTCTTTGTAGTAAAAGAAAAAAAAAAATTAAGAAATTCATTCCTGTACTGTGCTTGCATCACCAAAAGTCCATGTTCCTCCCCAGTTTCCCAGTGCAGAATGTGAACAGAGCACATATGAAACCAGTGGCCATGCGTCACTCCTCATCAGGTGGTGCAGGCACTGTGCACACAGAAGCGCTCTTACAGCTCCCTGTGGTCCTTGGATACATAGTGGAATAAGCCAGCCCAGGGGGGCCCCAAGAGGGCACACAGGTAACGTGCTTGTTGCTCTTCCCGGGCAGACCTCCCCCAGCAAGGCTGCACCCTGTGGGCACAGCTCGTCAGTAGCACTCGAGGCTCAGCCTACAACCACAGGTCGTCCCATTTCTGCAGTGGGGTCAGAGAACAGATCCCTGGCTAGTGCCCACCTTGAAGGTTCCTGGGCAACCCCAGTGACCACCATGCAGCTCCAGGACCCTCCTCACCTTGCCGTTCCCCATGAGCAGTCCAGCCAGCACCCCCATCCCATGCGAGGTCGGTGTCCCTCTCCCAGGCCGTTAATTGGCTCGGATGAGCGTCATGCGGGCAGGCGCACACATGTGTCCCATAACCTAAACCATCTGTGAGCATTTTAATTAACCGATCCCCAGCTCCTCTGTGCTGCCATTGAAAAGATCCCACCCTGTCCCCAGCCAAGCCTCCTCCGTGCAGCCCTGCAGCTCCCCTCCCCACCCAGGAATTTGCAACCACAACTGTACAGCATGGGCCCCCGTGGCCCTTCGCGGCAGCGCAGGAGCAGCCCTCAGCACTCAGCGAGGAGAAGATGAAAAGGGGTCCCTCCACATGTGGCTGCTGATGCAGACCTACAGGGTAGGCTCCATGCACAATAGATAACAGGAGGCCCCTTCTTACAGCTGTTCAGCTGTAGGGTCTTCCACGTCACCTCATACGTGCAGGCGTCAGACAGCCCTTATACAAAAAATGGCTGGAGAAAAAAAAATTCCTTCTGTGAAACCACATGGATGTACATCAATAAAGATTTCAGACTACTGCTGCTGAAAATCTCTGGAAAAATGCAGCCATGTCAGGGCCCATGTTCTCATTACTCTCTGGGGAAGTGACTTTACTGTCTGGCTGGTTTTAAGTTGCAACAAAGTGAAGTTTTCCATGGAAGTACTCAAATTCATCTAAGTTGCTCTGGAGGCTGAAGAGAGATCCAAAGTCCCCAAGGCCTGACCAAGATCAGGCTCTAGATGAAGGAATCTGGGCACTGCAAACACAACAAGGCTCACAACCAATACTTTCACCAAAATAGGATATTTGCACTGGCCTGCTAGGTTGTAGCTGGTATAAATGAACACAGCTCGTTAGCAAAGAAGGTGGTGTTGCCTGTCCAGAGGCAGAACACCCTCACTGAAGGATCTATTCCTCTGGAAGTCACCATGACCATGGTATTTCTAAATTTAACAGAGGTGGTAGTGCAAGGTGACTCCAGAAAGCAAAACCTCACCAGTTTGCTAATGTGGGGCTACTCATTTCACAGACTACTGCAAACAACTTTAATCACATGAAACTCATTTCATCAGCAGCACTGTGCTTTCTCCAGTCGTCTAGGGGCAATTCTTGGCAACTTTTCTATTGCACCTTCCGCTGAGCTTTCTCAAAATAGTTTTAAGCAGGAGATCATCAGTTTCACCATTTTATAGGCAGATAAATTGCACCGAGCAGTGAGAACACCCTTGCTTAGAATAGAATATTGACAGACCAAAGTCCCAGCCTAGGGCTTGAAAAAAAATTGGCTTAGATCTACTTGATCACAAGTAGGGTTTTCCTGCAGGTTTGATATGATGGAAATACCACAGTCTCTCACTGGCACCAGAGATTGCTGATATACAAAAAGCAGGAAGGGAAGTCTTCTAATAAATGAAGCTGGGATATCAATTTGTCTGGATTTCATTTGAATTCCAGCCCTCCAACTATGGCCCTGTAGTATCCATATGGCTGTGGTACATCAGGGCTTCAGATACTTAACAGGTACCAAAAGTTCTGCTGCAAAGTTCATCAAACTCCTGTGCTATCTCAGCATACTCCACCTGTGTGCAAGCAGGATGAGAACATAACAGTCAGTCTCCCTACCCCATTACCATCCCACAGACTGTAAATCAGAGCAGCAGTGGGGCCAAGCAAGTGCTTCTGATGGGTTCAACAGAAGAAGTAAAATTCCAGTTCCATTCACTCATGTGCTGAAAGCCTCTTATGACAAAAATACTTATATTTTTCACTGTAGGGAGAGAAACAAACCGTGTGCAAGTGTGTAAGACTGTCCCTGCCAAAGAGGTGGCTTTGATTCCTGAAAAGAATCTTAGACTGCTGAGCGCAGGCTGGGTAGGACGGTTCATCTCTCAGTGTGCTCAGTCCCCTCTGAATCATTCAACAGCCCATCTTGCAGCCCAGTTGGTCCTTTGAGTCCAAAGGTTTCTCATAACAGATGTTTGCACATCTCTCCCCAAAATCAGTACACAGTATACAACAGTATACTGGTCTCACACTGAATAAGGTTATAAACATTGCCCTCAAGGAGTCAAGTCCTTAGGTTCCTGTCTGATAAACACAGGATACATTTGAAAGATCAACATTCCCAGTCATCCCGCAGCTGAGTTTTGTGTGCATGTCTCATTTGTCTCCAGTGAAATTTCCAGATTGACTCAAAAGTATTGAGTGGAACTGGAGAGTTTTGGAAAACAAACTCATTTTCATGCTGCCATCTCACTTGCTTTGGCTTTCTGGGCTGTGCATGCAGCAACTTTGCTGTCCTGTCAAAAATGCTTCTGATTCATAACTCCTAACAAAAGCATGAGTAGAGCAACATTACAAATTGCATAGCTCACTGGACACTGGGAAGGGTTGATTGGCCTGCTAATCTGAACTATCTGATCCTAAACTTCCACTTTCTGTTGCATTCAAGTGCACTGCTGAGTTATTTGACTCCAGCATAGACTCAGAGATGTTTTTCTTGTCTTATAATTTTGTAGTGACTGAGCTAACCCACAATATAATTATTAAAGCAAAGAATTTAGCGGGATCCTAATGAGGATTAAACATTTATACGATTCATTAAAATATTCTACGTGCCACTAGCTGGGATAAAAATGTATAAGGATTGTGTTATAACACCAGGCTGCAGCCCAGAAATCTCTGTGAAAAGAGTCTCCGGAAAATGCTGCTTGAGGATGCCAGAGCTGCACTCACTGGAGTGCCTGTTTCATTGGAAACCCAGCCTGAAATTGCATTGACTGGCACATCCTTGCAGTCAGGCCCATACGGAAGCAACTGGCTCTTGGAACAAGGTTAGCAACACCCAAACAATCCATTGCAATACATAAACACAGCTTCAACCAATTATGGGACAAGCCTGCACCTTGACCAAAACTAAAGGGGCAGAGAAGGGAGACAGGGCTGAGAAGATTTGGGAAAAGTAAAAAGGAAAAAAGAAAAAAGGAAGATGTAGATATTGTAGATGTTGTCCCCTTTTACCCAGTGAGATTTGAGTACCCAGTCAAATCAATATGAATTGCTCCATCATCTTAAAGACTCCAAATCACTTTTTTTTTCCTGCTGGGAGAGTGCATGCACTGCCAGGCTGCAGCAGATTCAAGAGGAAAGGTGTTCTCAGCCCTCTGCTGACTCTACTTGCTTACTCTGAATACCTGTTCAGGGCTAGGTTGTAAATACTCATCTCTAGGTACATTTCATCACTTCTGAACTGGGAGTCTTTCTTGTTTGTCCCATTGCTGGGGAGAATTTTGATGTGCTCTGCAGAGTGGGATTGCTCCATGTGGGAAAGTCACCTCCAGCTATTCACTATCAGATGGAGGTGTCTTTGTTGCAGAGAGCACATGTGGGAAGACAAACAAAAAGTACAATTTTTTTGCCCAGCCCTACTCTTTGGTGTCACCACTATGCAGGAAGGGGCAGGGATACTGAGAAATCTCCATAAACATCTCAGCTTGCAGGAGCATGCCTGCTATTACATCCCCTGCTGAGTAACTGCCTATTTTCTTCCACAGCCACACAAATCGTGCTGGTGAGGAGAGTGGTGAGTACAAGATCCCACCTCATCCTAGCTTATGAGGTGCATCATGCTCATGACGAGATCCAGAAGGAGTAACCTGTGCTGGGACCACAGTCTGTCAGGTGCCAAGATAAACTGGAGAAAGCACATGTGTGTAATGTCTCATATCCTCACTTTGCAAGGAACAAGTAGGATTGGTTGGACCTTGAAGATGATTCTTTTGCTCAGGACATATCCTTGTATACCAGCATTAGTAATCTTGCACAGAGAAGGATGGCATCCACAAAATCTAAAACTGAGCACTTAGTAAACAAGAGAGTTAAGTCCGATGGGCAGGGCACAAATCTATTTGGCTTTGTTTCAAGGAAAAAAATCACACTTCCCAACATGGCAAAAGGATGTAGAATCATACTGCTGATGCTTTGGTGTATTATGGTTGCAGTTGCCACACAGCAGAGAGAAACAGCAAAGTGTATCCATTTCATTTAGTTTGGTTTTCCAAGGAGGTAATGTGTGCAGTATTGCTCTCTGTGTGTTTGTGTCTGTTCACCTGTCTATCTGCATTCAGCTGTCTTTCTCCCTCACCAGTAACTTTTGAACCTGTTGGCCAATTTCAAAGAAAACTGACAGTCAATAAGAGGTCTCCAAGGTATTGAATTCCAGCATGTTTTATGAAAATAGGCAGCTGGTTAGAGATAAAAAACCCAATTACTGCCCCCATGGAGGTGAAGGTTGCAATGTGAACATGACCCTTATTAGGCAGTGAAGATCCTACTGGGAAAGAGATATTATGAATGTTTACAGAGGGAAAAACAAATCAGCACTTACATCTTATTAGACACCAGAAAATCCGATGCAAGGCCCCAGTAATGTCCCAGAAAACCATCAGTTTCATCAGCTCTGCTGCTCACAGAATGACACGTGCATGACCTCCAGTTGGGGCATTTGCAGCCCTCTTTACACAAAGGCAGAGATAGAGCTGAGGAAGGAGGAATCGGTAAGGTGGTGGGCTAGGTGAAGGGGAAAAGCCTTCTGCCAACTGCTGCTGATCATCTCTTCCAGATTTTGGAATCCTGATCCCTCTGGATCTTAGAATCTTGGATCACTGATCCCTCTCAACCCTCCTCCTCCAGCTGTCCATTGCATCCCATGGATCCTTTTAGCCCTTTCATTTGCCCATCTTTTTGATTTTCCCTAACCAACTTATCTCTAAACAGCCAAAGACCATCCCTGTTGCACCTTAGCTCTCCACCCTATCACCTCCTCAGAAATGTCCTTTGCTGTAGCCACAAACTAAATGCATAATTTTCAGGACAGGTTGCCTTCATTTCTGAAGCAGCAGAATTCAGTTTTCCCTGCACTGCTGAGAAACCTTGAGCCAGCTCTAGAGTCACAGCATAATGAAACAGGCAAGGACATTTCATTTACGAATTGGGCTTATCCTCAGGGACAAATTCATCCTTCTTATAACCTCCCTGAAGTCACAATAGAGAAAACATAGCCCTAATTAATCCAGGCTGCTTGCATTACAAGAGATAACATGGCCTAGAGAAAAGCATTTGACTCAGATAGTCAGGAGGTTCATGGTCTTACATCACTTTGTAACTAACTTAATCATTGCTGTTGAGTACTTCCTTTAGCTGGATTTATAAATTCAAATTGTAGGACTTATGCTTCAGGGTCCAGAATCTCAGCTCAGATGAGCAACCACATGCAGACTAAAATTTTGCAACTAAAGCTATGTGCATCCACATTGGTTTCACTACTTTGCTGCTGAGGAGCAGAAAGAACTTACATTGAAAGGCACTGGGTGAACTGTAGGCTCACAGTAACACAGATGTCCTCCAAAGGTCTCCTTGGCTGTCCTTCAGCTCCTATCCCTTGTCCTTCCTTGGGAAAACTGCTTCCTTGTTATAAATCATGCAGAGCTCCAGCCCTTCCCTCCATGATCCGGTTCCAGCTTTTTCGCTCCCTTCCCATTCCTCAAACAACAAGAAAACAACCAGAAACATTAAGAACCACTTAAAATAATAATTTACCTTTTTTAATTGAGTTCTATGAGGACAAGAACAATAAGGGAAGGCAAGAGAGGAGCCCCACAGGAAATTATTTGAACTCTCCCTCTCCTGATCTCTGCATAAGTATTTAGCTGAGTGGCATTTGTAATGGAAATTTATCTTGTAGAAGAGTTCCAATAGCTGGTCAAGCAGATAGGTAGGTAACTGATCACAGATATGTTTACATTTAGTTAATTAAGTATGCATCCAGTTAATTAAACAGTGAAATATCTGAAAACTCTGCAAATTGTATGAAGAAGTCACATCTGGCTAACAAAGCAATTCTGATGTACCACCACTGTTCATAAACCTTTGGGAATTCCACATACTGATGTGCATGTTACACAGGAGAACCCAGTGGATCACTGTAATTATCATATGATGAAATTGCAAGGATTTCAAGGAACCTTTCTCTGTGGGTCTTAGCAAACTCTGGGACACAGTTGCAGTAGTGGTGTTCCTGAAGTGAACACTTGTGTAATTCAGTTGAGAATACTCCAAGAAAATTCTGCTGTCACTGCACAACTTTCATGTACCCACCAGCTGTCTCCATTTGGAAAAGACAATCTTCATTTTCTAAAAGCAAAATATTTACAACTGTTCCAGTCTGTCCCTCCAGAATTCTCCCCCTGCCTTGCATATGGATTTTCATGAAGCTACAACACAGGGATCTGAAGATCTCTCCAACTGTCTCCATCATTAGATGTCAGATGTTGGCATTCACAATGGTGCATGCTGCTAGACATAGACTGACACCAGTACTTCAGCTGATTGACTTCAAAGTCAAATACACACAGTTAGATACTAAGGATTTGGTGGAGGTATCTGATAAGCATCCTGGAAAGGCCCAGATGTCTTCACAGAACTAACATGGAAATTTCATAAGGACAGGCTCTGTAGCCCTGCTGTGGTTTGTGAAGGCCAGTGTGTTTGCTCAGGCTATTAAAAGATGAAGTCTTATCTCAAATCAATTTTTCACTTGTGTGATCCCAATTATTTCATTAGGGTAGTTCTTGACTAATGACTCAAGGGCATGCCAAGGAGAAGTGGATTAGCTTCATTGTGTTTCCTCCTGGCAAAAAACAGGAACAAAGAAAACCAATGATACATATTTTCAGAGCTTTAAAAACTTCTTTTTGACATTCAGTTCTGGAAGCAAGCAATGGTTTGGGAACAGGCTTCTTTCTTCTTAGCCATTTCTAATTCCCCTTCTCACTCCCATCCCTTAGGTTTTTGGGCAATTACCTCACATTTTCTGTCAATCCCTCATCTCTACCCAGCCTTACCAGTTTGCTCCTGTTTTGGCCCAGGGCTGTTTGACGTATGCCATGCCCCAGAGAGATTGTTCTGGTTTAGTCATCATTTCTAAATGTACCAAGCTTTGACATCCATCCAGGAAGCAATAATGTTGCCATATGGATTGGCTGGCTGATCACAGGCCAAAAATACCATATGTTGTTACTGAGGAGCTCTAAGGGCCAAATGCCCAAACGTATTAAGGCTCCAAGATCACATGGAAGATGTTGCTACCTAAGGGAAGTCTCAGGCAGACTTGTGATCCTGATCTCCAAATCCATCGTCTTAATCCAACACCCAGCTCTAAAGGCACTCCTTCGTTTGACATGACATTTCCTTGTGCATATTTCTCACAGCACCATTTTCTGTCCACACATGGCAAACCCATCCCATATGAGTGGTCCCTGTACTTCTAACGAAGCCCAGATGAAAGCAGATTACAGGTAGACCACTGCCAACTCGCTTGGAAATTTCAGCTAGGGTAGAGGTGGAAAGGCTCTCAGAACAACTTTTTTGTTTTCCCAAAAAGCATTAAATTCATCACAAAATATTAATCTCGAGTAGGTCATGGCCACATTCACTCAGAAACTCATGCCAAGAAGTTCCCACAATGAAATAAAAATCCAGTGACTTCCATCAGGTTGTAGTAGTTACTTCGAACCCTCCAATAGTTAGAATCCAGTTCTCTCACCTAAATAAGACACCTAATTACCTGGCTGTAATATGAAAAGCGACTGTGTGAGGCTGAAGTATCCTTTGCATTTTATAAGAAGACGATGGGACGATTTAGTTCTTCCATACTACAGGAATAGCAGACACCCTATAAGGGGGTTCTCCTATCCACACTCCAAGCCAATCGCAGATGGTGTATCTCAGACAAGAAGTCTCTTAAGCCAAGATAACATGCTCTTGAATCTCAGCAGAACTTATTACAACCCCTCTGATATGAGCAGGGCAAACTTGACTCTTTCTTGTCTTTTCAAGTCTAAAGACCTTAATATATGAACAGAATGGAGGACATGCACTAACATTTATTCGTTTGCTGAACAATGAATAAAAAACAGAAACAAGGATTGGTTGCTAAAACGTTCACACAGAAAACAAGCAAGAAAACTTCTCTCTGGATATTTCCAGTGAAAAAAGTTGATCTTTTTCATCTGCAATGAGGGTGGCATTTAATCTCAAACTGCAGTTGTACATTCTGGCATTTGCTGTACAATACTGGGGAAGATGAAGGGCAGAGAGAAGGGAGCCTGTTGATGTTGAATGATCACATATTGACAACACAGCATTGTTGTGCCTGGGGAGGGGCAGAATTATGGACCCACCACTGGCATTTCTAGGCCTGAGCTGCTTTCTGGCCTCCCAAAAAGTGCCAGCAGTGTGGTGGAGCTGCCTTTTCACTGTGCACAAGGTCCTCACAAGTGGCTAATGGTTAAGCATCATCTCCTCAGATGAGTACAAATGCATCCATTCTTCTCTGAGATACAATAAAAGCACACACTGGCAGGGATCTATGAGAATTCCTTTTGTTATGACACCTCATTTACTTTGTACCCCAGGGCAGACTGAGGGAAACATCTTCATGCCAGTTGCAGAATTAGGAAACCTGCAGCACTGTAAGATCTGGGTGTTTGTACCTCATTATGAACATAAACAAGGGCTGGCCTTGTTTCTTATTTTACCATAAGCTAGTAAAAATGACATGTATCTCCAGCAGCCTGCAGTGTGTTCCAGCTACATGATCTCCCCAGCCAAGCACTGCTGTCAAAGCTCCCCACTGCCACACAGTGCAGCTTGGGAAAGCCATATCTTCTGGCCATGGCAGCATGCATGGGCAGGAATGCCTCCAGTTAAAACTTCCTCCAGCATGGCATGCTGTGCTGGTGTAATGGACTCTGCACCAGTTTTTCTCACCTACAGAAATGTGTGACAATGTGTGGATGCACTCAAACTATGGCTCTAACCAGATTCCATCCCAGTGAGCTCTGACACAGTTCAGAACAACTGCAGGCAGCAGTTTCATCAACCAGTTCTTGGGTTTAGGCAAAAATTTCAGTGGAAAGAAAAAGTAGTTAAAAGTGACCCACAGTGTTCTTCCTCACAGAATGTTCCACTCACTGGTGCCACACTGAGTAAGGAACAGAATTCATTTCTGTATTATTACAAAAATAAAATAATTTAAAAAAAATAGATTTTCTCTCATGTGTGTTTAAAAAGTGTGATGAATACAGAAGGGAAAAAACCCTCACACTTGAGCCCTGAGATAACCTTTAGTTTTAGTACCAACCAAGAAATATTTCAGCTTGAACTGTCTGAGGGCTTAAGAGACAGCACTCATCTGCAGTAACTTCTGATCGCACCATGAAGTCAAGCAGGCTACTATGTTTGACACCAGCTGAAAGTCTGCCTCCTTGCAGGACATCTCCAGATTTCTCCCCAAAGAGGAGAATCCATGAAGGCAACTGTCATCAGATATTGCACACCCTATTTGCTAAATAAAACAAATGCAAAATTCCCAGGAAAGTGCTGGCAAAGCTCTCAAGACAAAGAGCATCACCTACCTGGATATGGGATTTTGCGTATCTGATATTGTGACTTAGAGGTGCAGAAAGCAATTAAGGAGGATATTTTTCCTTACCCGCCTCCCTTGTCCATATACTAATCTTTTATTAGTGTGGAGAAGAGATCCAGGTGTCCATCAAGGGAAAAGAACAGTGCTGCTGCATATAATGCAATGTTCCATGCCAAGTGCAGTACAGCTTCATCAATCTGAAACTAATTTTTAATTCGCTTCTATTTTAGCATTCTGCTGAGAAGATGTCTCCCTCCTTCTTTCACACTTTCCTTCAAGACAACAACAATCACTTCAACACTGTCAGCTGTAACAGCCTTACGGTAACAGTTAAAAAATTAGGTTGTGGTGACAGTTTGCAGGAACTTTAATCCATTGATGAGAGGGACATTCTGCTGCGAGGATATGAAAGGTGTCCTTTATACCCTCTCAAGACAATATTCCTCAAATTCAGTCCTCCTGCTGCCACTATATTTCTTGTTTTGTTACCTTTCAAGGAAAGCCAAACAATTCTACCCGAATTCCTAACCATAATTTTCAAGCTAAACTATTAAAATAGTTCTTATTAGTTCTTTTATAAGAAAACTAAGCTTAATGTTTTTGACAATCACAAACTTTCTCCAAAACTGTTAGTCTTTGCCTGTAAGTTGTGGCATAGCACATGAGATAACAGGCTACTGCACCAGTGGGACTGAACTGAAATTTATTGCTTTCACAGCCGTGTATATAACCACCTATAGGTCTTGGAATTCTCCATACATGCATATGCTGAATGATGTGTATATGCAGCAGACTGGAGAAGGAATTAACAACCTTTCAGAGAGCAGAGAGTGATTTCTATGTATCTCTATGATCTTCAGTAAGGAAACCTTGGGCGGAGATTTAATCACATGCCATTGTCTGTTATGCATTCATAAAAAGATGAACAATTAGGGTAATTGAAGGAAACCTATCATCAACTGAGAGGAAAAGACTATTTTTCTGAAGCATACAAATTCGGTCTTTTATGACAAAATGACTACTTAAGACTAAAAACTTAATCATTACCATTTGCTTCCTAAAATATCCACCTCCTTTATCTGCACATTGAACTGAAAACACAAAGCTCTTGAAATGTTTCTGGTCTCTGGAGGGGTGAATGTTATTTTTGTCCTTTCCCAATCCTGCAGCCAGGTAGTGGGGGCACCTTTTCTTCTCTCTTAGTGTCAAGCCAGTCACCCTGGGCACAGCCCGACCCTGGAGGAGCTGATCAATTCCCAGCTGGGGTTCTGGCACAGAGGCATTGATGGGGTACCCCCGCAACCCTTCCCTACAGGGCCATACAAACAAGCCCTCACCACACCCTGTTGTCAGGAAGGTGGTGCTAATGGGAGATGGTTTTGAAGATTTAATATAGCTTCTGCAACACCTTACAGAAGAGGAAAAGGGTGCCCAGCTTACTACAGCTGAAAAAACAAAGAAAGGAGGGGGGAAAAATAAGCTATTTCCTCTAAGTTCCTTATTTTCACTGCATTTGCCAGCCACAACCAAAAGGTGCCCTGTCAGAGGGTGGGAGGGAAGAAGTAATTCAGCTCACTGTTGTTGGGACTTGGTTCACTATGGGAATTCAAGGCTCTGGGCTCAGGGCCATTTCTACTCCTTACTCATGAAAGCTGCTTTGGCAGAAGACACCTAAGCTTGGCCAGGCATCCATGTAGATTTAGAAAGGAGTTGGCAGGCTGGAAGCTCTGCCTCCGAGCTCTGCAGCCTGAGGACAATGTCAACATCTGTTTTCCCCAGTTCTCCTGCCTCTTCTTCCGTCCTCTAGAGCATGGACCAAGACACATCTGCACATCTCTTTTTTGCCAGTGGAATAGATGGCTCTCTTCTAGACAGGACAGCTAAGGAGCCTGCATGAGGTGAGAGTGGGTGTGGCTCTGTGGGGGACTGTCCATGCGGCAACAGTTTGCTTTTAATTCCCCTCATATGGCACAGAGCAGAGCAGTTACGAGTGCACAATCACATTGCGTTCAGGAGCAAGGAATGGTCACTACCTGTTTCACTGCGGAATCTGCTATCCAGGGGTGCCTCTTCTGTGCCCCCAGCAGCAGGTTAAATGGGTTTGCTAATCGGCTACACTGTACTGCAGAGCAGCATTGAGACCACAGAGCAGGGATAGGGGCTCAGCTCACACCTTCATCTGATGAAAATCTACAGACCGCTCTCAGCTGCAGTAGCAATGGGGAGCGACAGCAAACTGTTGTGCCACACAGCCCATTACCCTCAGCATACAAGGACAACACCCTCTTCCTCTCTGGATGTCAAACAGCAAAGGACCCTCGATTATTAGCTTGTTTTGGTGAAAAAAAAACCCCATTGAAGTAATTGTACTGGGAATCCAAGCTTCATCGGGCAAAAAAGCTTTAGCAGCTCTTTTACTAAGCTAAGGACCCTCTCAGTCAGTGCACACCAGGCAACCAGGACCCACCCTGGAAGCATGATAAATCTTGGCATCAGAGAAACAGCAATATCAAAGTGAACTCTTTCTTCTTGTCCATCTGAAGCTCTGCCTTTTTTTGCAGGGAGGTTGCCATTCCCCTTCTGCTCCAGCCTTGGCCAAGCAAGCCTAGTTGAGCCTCCTCAGCTGAACTTCTGGTTCAACACTTCCCTCAGGAGCTTGTGTTGTAAGGTTGGAAGGGTGGGCTCAGGAGGATATGGGTGGGACGCAGTGGCAGCAAGGAAACCCTTGTTCACAGCTCATTCGGGGAGGAAATGGGCACCGATCCCAAGGAAATTGTTTTGTGTTCCTGAGCAGTCGTGGGGGGAGGTGGCGGTACTGGCCAGTCCTTTCCCACTGCTCCAAATGGCCACCGCTGCAGCAGTGCACCAACACATACACAGTCACACGGGTGCCAGCCTTCCATGCATGGCTACTCATGCTGCACTGGAAATGCACACCCCCCCCCCCCCAGGGACCCAGGATAAGCACCCCCCTCAGGCTCCGTGGTGGCAAGCGTTGCTGCTCACCCCAACCGAGTCTCAGCACAAGGGATAACGGAAGGGGTTCCAGACAGCCATTCTCTGCTCTGAGTGTCTCCCAGAGGCACTGCCACACATACCAAAGGCAGGAGAAAAAAAGGGGACCTGTCCTTTGTACAAACCACTCCACCAACCTGGCTGGACATGCCAGCTCCAATTCCTGCTTCTCTCACCACTGTGCCCTTGCCCCTCCATGGAGGTGGCATGGCCATGCTTCTGGTACTGACCCAGAGACATCACTGACACCCCATGCAAGTCTGAAGGCACAGACATCTTCCAGCATTTTTCCTGGAAATAAGCTGGGACATATATTGGCACTTGCAGTCTGGACTAGGCTGCAAAGAGGTCCCATGACTCACTCTAGGAGGCATTAAACATAACCTGCAAGCCCACAGTGTAGAGCAGGGAACAGGGTGGGAGCTCTCAAGGAAATATTTTGCTGAAAACAAAACTTTCAAAGCCTTTCAACAGCAGAGCACCGAAAATAGACTTCAGACTCCAAGGGAGGGGGAATTGGAAAAGGTTAGGAGCTGGGGAGAGACAGAAAGAGGGAAAGATCAAACGATCAGCAACAACCCTGGGGAAAAAGGGGGCACAGAGGTTGCCAAAGATTTTTTAAGTCCATTTCCTGCAGGAGCTGGAGACGAGGAGGGTCAGTTTATTGCAGTTTGGCCTGAGCAGAGAGCTCTGCAAGAGGCTTTTCAGGCTCACTCCAAACACAGCCATTCATTACCCGCTGCTGTATCCTTCAAAACAGGAAGCGTTGCCAGAGCATTAATTTATCTCTTAATCGCCGTCCTTTTGTTGCTGTGAAAAATGTTTAGTCATAGATTTAATTCTACTCACTCCACCCCCCTACATCCCGACCACCTCAGATCACAAACACCATGAAGAGACAGGGCTTGACAGATTTTCTGATGGTTTTACTACAATTTAACTTGCAGGAGATCAGCTAACTTGTGTACAGATTCTATTGAAGAACCCTGCATAGCAACAAGAGAGCTGCCCCTGGCTTAAAGTGGGAGTGTAATTCTTTGGGATTTCGCCTTGTCATTATTATTTCTCGCTCTTGTTATTGTCTTCAGTCCATCCTCCCCAACCCCAATTTACTTTAAACAGATGTCTTATTTGTTCATAGCATGCTGAGGATTTGCCCTGGCAGAGAGATTTTTTTTGTATTTTATTTTGCCTTTTTTTCCCTTAAATGTGTTTTAAATTTTGAGGAGAGCCCATGAAACAATAGCAGATGTGTTGTAGCTACAATTAATTGGATAATTAACTTAATTCATGTATTGCATTTTAGGTTTATGTTTCTTAAGCAAGGGAGTATGTGCGCTAGAAGCTGAGGTGGGCATGAGCAGAGGGGAGGAAGAGAAGCATTTGTTGGGGAGGTACATCGGGGGGTGCCAGCCATGGGTCCCCCAGCTAAGGTGCAAGAGCAGACGGGAGAAGGACGTGAGAAGGGGCCACATGCTTCAGCAAGGGCCAAGTGGTTAAAGATGCAACCAGTGGTGAACACATCAGTTCATCAGTCTGTTTTCCTGGGGGTCTGTCCCGTTGGACATGCCCATGGGGGACTGTGCCATGTATAGGCAAGGTCCAGGGGGCAGGAATTCAGATCACCTAGGACAGACTAAGCCTCCCCTCCTTCTCTTGGAGATCAGCAGAGGGATGCATGGATGACCCAGTCCATACCACCGGGGCCATTGGGATATACCTGGGGTGGAACTGCTACACACATGGCCCCAAGCCAGCTCAGCACCAGGCTGCCCCATGTTCAGAGCTTGTGTTCCAACCTACCCAAGTCAGAGCCAGGGCAGGCAGGACCCTTCTGTTTTTGCATGGCCCACCAGACACTTCCACATCTCACTTAAAGCCATTCATCAGTGAATGTCTGCACCATGGTGAACAGCCCCAAAACCTCAGTGACCTCTCAGCTGTGTGCTGTTTGCAGAGCCCAGGATGCCAGTGCTGCCACCCAGGCAGGCTAGCCATCCTTGGACATGATTATTTTTCCTTGGTATGAAGCCCTGACAGGCGACACAGTTCTGGCTGGGCTGCATGCCCACCCACTGGGAGGGTCAGGATCTGGCCCTGAGTGTTAACAGCCCTCAATGTCTCCTACTTAAAAGGTTTTCAAAGTCCTCCCATGGCTATTTCATGTTGGTCCTGGCTGCCACTGCTCTTGGTGTGTGAATGCTCCCAGTGCCTTCAGAAGCAGCTGTGTCTACACAAGCCACTGTAATATATTCTGCACCCCTGAAACTACCCTTTGTGACTTGGCCTGCACCCACCCTCTGGCAGCCTTAAAATATTTCACAAATACAAAGCTCTCATGACAGGTACAATGCCCATGGCCATTCAGAGCAGACTTTCTACCTGCAGTTTGGTGATTTTTCTGCTCTTGGCTTTTGCATGCGGCTCAAGAGCAGAGGCTTCCAAGCAGGCTCAAAGCAGCATGGTGTCCAGTTCTAGTTCTAGCTCTGAGTCGCTGAATGACACAAGGAAGAACAACGCTGGTGACTCCAAGACAAATTTGGACTGGATCCTGCATCAAGCTCCAGGCAGGTAGACAGCATGCACCCAGAACTCCCTGACTTCCAAAGGCTGCCTACACTGTGCTCAGAGCAAGACCAAGGCTTTGGCTCTTATTTACAAGTGCCCAAGTGAGACCTGAGGTTACTAACTACACTGCAAGCATTTTTAAAACAGCATTGTCCTCAGGGAACTTCACAGCATTGGCAAGAGCATCTGTCTTTTATGCACTATGGCTTACAGCTATCAGAACAACAACAACAACAACTTATTTTTATTATAAAAATAGATATTTTTCCCAGAAAATTTGCAGTAGAAATGCATCCCAACAAGTCATTCACAAAAACACAATAAAAAAACCCCCAGACTGCTCAGATGAGAACAAATGATACTGCTAATTGCAGTGTACAAATGCCAGATATTGGCATTTTACTCTAACTATGCTAAATGCAAATGTCAGCTGGAATGACACAGTCCGGCTTCATCACCCAAGGCATAATTTTCAAGCCAGGCTTAGATGGATCCAAATTTCCTACATTTTTTTTCTTTTCTTCTGTGGCAGCAGATGAGGGCAGAGAATGGAACTATTTAGCCTTCAAAAAGGCTGGGAATGGGAACCCACAGAGGTCCTGGTTCATGCTTGACTAACAAATTACGGTAAAAACACAACATCACTAGTGGGGCTATTGGAAAGAATTATACCCAGAAGAAGTCCTTAAAAGAGGCTAAAAAGAAAATCCCATTTAAACTAAAAGGGAAAATATTGTTCAGTGCAACATTTTTCTTGTTTCCTTCTGGGTTTTTTTTCTGCTCTTCTCTTAATTTGGGGGCTGCAAAGTTGATAATTATTCTTTTTTTCCTAACCCCCCCCAACCACCCCAATGTCAGCAATATTTGGTGCTTTTTTTGAATGCAGAGCACCTGCAGGATCAATGGGATTAATTAATGTTAGCTAAATTCAGGCAGGGCAGAAAGAGGCATTTAGTCTTTGTGGTGGAGGACAGAGCTCAAACTCACTGTGTACCTCAATGAGCTAGCTATACCAGGAAACCAAGTACAGCCTGGAAGGCTCAAGAGCCATAGGCAACTAAGAGTAATCTGAATGCTTTAATGCTTTTTTTATTGCACATGATGATTTTTAAGGCAGCTGCAGCAGCCAGAGTGGGAGACAGAGAAGCTGAGCCATGATTTATGAATACTTTGGGCTCATGTTACTGGCATCGTTAATCACAACTGCTGATAAATTAATCCACCTTCTAATTTGTGTGCAAGATGCTCAACTGAAAGCAGAGGAAATACCGGTGTTTTGGATAAGGTGCTCTTATAGCTCACTGCAAAGTGTCAGTTTTGAATCTTAAGCAACATGGTATTTTCTCCTCACAAACACCAGCTAATGGTGAGGACAATCCAGAAAGTGGCTGCTGTCAAAAAGGGGGGTCCCAGGACATGAAACCAAGGAAAAGCATGGAGCCAAACACAGTTTAGCACTATAGTGGCTAATCAAAAACTCACCTCTGACTCGGACTGAATCCTGCACTCCAAACAACCACGCTTGAACTTTTTCCAAGCCGGCTTCCTCTAAATCTCTGAAGGACATTCCTTAAATTTTAATGAAGGCCACAAGTTTTGATTTCTCAAGTACTCAGAGACAGAATGAAATTACAACATATGGGAAGGATAAAAAAAGTGCAGTTACTTAGCCAGGGTGAATTTCTAATGATTAACATAGACAAAATGAGAATTTAGTTCATTCACAGACCCTTAATGACAGCTGTATATATAGAGAGAGGAGCTTGAGATGGTTTTGAGAAAACCTTTCAAACCCCATTTTATTCATAAAGATAATTTTATATTTTTTTAAAGTATTTTAATGGCTCTTCCTGAGCCCTAGAAAATCACACATGGTTATATAAATTGTTTTGCTTCATAAACAGAATACCTTGATTTAAAATAAAAACAGACTTTCCAAGACATCCTTACATAGCTATTTTTCTGTTAATTTTGTTGCCTATGCAGAACACCTAAATATGTTGTTTAAAAATTCCTGTAAGCTATAACATTGAAATAGGAATGGTCCTTTACTTAAAGGTTTCAGTGGTTTCAGACCTTAAGTCTGTGGTTAATTCTGAAATTATTTTCACCCATCCTACAACTCAGAATGAATAAGTGCTATACATGGAAAGACAGACAGAAGCATCCATTCTGACAGGCTGATTTGCAAAAATAATGGTGGCTGTTTGACAATTATAGGACTTTTTGATTGCTAGGAGCAGTCTCATTAGGAATGCATTAGCAGGCAGAGTGCAGCTGAGGTGGTCAAAGGTGCACCGTAAATGGAATTTATCTTATCAATATCACTTTCACATGTATGATGTCTAGTGTTTGTATACCTATGGGTTGTCTGGGTATGTGTGTGAGGTGTAGAGAAACAAATCCAGCTCTGCTTCGGTTTACTACTAAACAGCTATCAAGATTGCTAGTTCCTTATAAACATAATTGAAAGCAGAAGTAGACATGGCATGCATCTGTTTCAAAATATAAAAATATAAACTCCACTGTGTGAGTGCCATAACTTCTATGGTATTGCTTTGTATTTCAAAACAGTAAGTTGTAAGTTGTTATATATAAAGACAGGTAGGTAAATCGATCAATTGATCAAATGATCAATCTTGTTTTCTTTTTTATCATCCAGAAAGTCAAACTGGTATTTCTCAAATATTTTCCACTCACTGATCCCCCTACATCTTGAGGATATGTTAGTGAATTGAGTCTGGTATTTCCTCAATTAAGATATCTAAAGTGAAAGCAGAGATGACCCTGATCCCACTCCCTAATTTTGGCTCTACCATCCCAAGCTTTTCCCATACACCCTTCCTTCCCTACTACATTGGCACCAGAATTTATAACATGGTGAAGATGAGATGAAGTACCTTGCTGGTCAGCTATCCTACATTCAGGCCTGCAAACAACCAGGTGCCATTGCATTCATGTGCTTGCTCGGGAGTGAAAACACCTTGCCTTTTCAAGACCATAAGGTTGCTCAAACTTTGTCATATCCCCTCCTCTGGTTGTGATTTACACAGGAATGTAAGGAGGCAAGTGCCTTCCACGAGGGTGGGATTCACCCTTGGACCTCTCTCTAATGCAAAATACTCATTTGTCATCATTGCCAGTTAAATATTCATTCCTGTTTTCCATCAGCAAGGGAAAGCAGCATGAGGTTTCCTTTGAGCTCTGGGACAAAACAGTCATGGAAATTGTCAACACAGGGCAAGAACAATTTTAGTAACAGGCCAGGTCTCAGCAATCTAAAGGGACAGTTTCTTTTCCCCTCCTCCCTCTTCCCTTGAAAACTCTCTTCCATCCCATTTTATCAGCCCCGTATCAGTCCTGGGCTGTGCTGGCCTTGCTGGACTCTGCAGAGGCAGTTACCACACACCTGGAAACTCCTTTGCAGATTCCCAGGACCTCAGCAGTTCTTTTAAAGGAGCTGCTTTTCATGACTTTAAAGTAAATAGTCATAAGTTCTAATCCCTTGAGCTCCAAAGTTATGGAGAGTTTAAAGCTTGCTGCTTCTGCAGTGTGTTTTGCAGTCCATTAGAGAAGAAGGGTGTCCCCAGTTATCTGACCTTTCAGGAAACTGAGACATCACTTCTGCTGACTCTTTCATTGCCCCCAGAGAGCCACTGCTGAGATCCGGATGTGAAATGAAGGAGAAAAGAAGAGCTGTGATTTGCTTTCATTATTCAAGAGAGAAGAGAGACAGGTGCAGACCTGTTGCACCTTGGAGTTCTGTGCCCACCCATGCACACTGATGCAGCTCTGACGAAGGACCAAATCACTGTGACAGATCAATTGACACCAGTTCAAGCTGGCCAAGGATGTGGCCCTCTCCATGGAGCTGAGGTGGGACACTGCAACTCAAAGGGAGTAGGGGAGAAGGGAATAAATGTCAGGAGTGAATCTTTGAGGGCCGTGTGCTTTGCTCAGGCTGCAGAGGATGACATTTGGAATCTGCAAGGCAGAGTTACAGTAGTTCGCCATCTGCTTCAGTCCTGGAGGCATTTTAACCTGCTGCTGACTTCTGGCTCTTCCAAGACTCTTCCCCCAAGATAGACACAGACTGCCTTGCTGACTAATATCACCTGGCATAGCTGAGCTGTCTTAGCCAGAAATGAGGGTATTCTGGTCTGTACTTGGGCTAAGCTTTGCTGTCATCTTTCATTCCCTCTCCTTCTTTGCCCAGGAACAGAAACCAGTTTCATCCACAAAACAGAACTGAATACCAGTCAGTAGACTGAAGTCAGGAAGACTCTTGCCACACATTTCTCGACTTCAGAAAACCTTTCTGTTGATTTGAAAGGGCTGCTACTGTTAGCGGATATTTTATTTAAGAACAGTCTGGTCCATAATAATTAATGTTAAGAGGCCATGTTTCCCTGCTGAGCAGCAGCTTATGTCAGGAGCAGTTCCATTTCCTGTGCTGGGAGGGCATGGGGATCAAGGCACTGTCCTCCAGGAGTAGGGAGGATCAGATCCTGGCTTCACAAACACCTCTGCCAGGCTGGCAAAGAACTTGTTATGAGACAGCCTAACTGAATTAAACAAACACCAGCATCAGGGTGAGAGAGGCACAGAAGAGGACCAAAGTCACTGAGGTGCACTAGTGGGGGCATTTATTAAACCAAAATTGATAAAACCTCTGACCCTTGAATCTCCCAGCCTGAATAACGCCTGCTGTCCCAAGCAAGCTTACTTCTTTGTTACTGTCTCACTTCCCCATGAACTTCTGTCTTTGTCTTTAGCTGATGTTTGCTTTGCCACAGGGTTCATGTTCCTTCCTGGCTCCATGTCTCTGGCTTAGGGGATGGACATGGAATCAGTAAGCTGAGTTTTATCCTTTCCACCTGTCACGGTGCCCCTCAAGAACATCTGAGGGACAAAAATGTCATTCTCAGGTCATATTTTAGCTATGTAGGACACAGAAATATAATCTGAGCCCACCATGTAGTTTCCTTACAGAGCTTCTATAGAGAAAACTCTTGTCCAAAAGAAGATTCACCCGTTCAAAATCAACCTTCTGGTCATGTGTACATATCCATCTGCAGTGCACCACAGTGAGCCACCCTCTGCTTGCACGCATCTGACCTCTGCACTGACACACCTGCGCGTGCACACATCACTCCAATCCCCTGCCCAGGTATTTTTGGGAGAAAAAAGATAAATACATTCACAGAAAATCAGCTAGCCACTCTACAGAGTTGGGGGCTTTAGTTTTGGGATGCTGGAAGATCTTTTAATACCTAAAGTGCCATTTTTCACAGAATGAACACTAGACAAATTCGAGGTAGGGATTTCAGTGCAAGTGGAGTCAAATCAATGTTACAAAATTATGAAAAACCCCAACCAGTAAACACAGCATGAGAGGGCAGTAATAGAAAGAAGAAAGTATAGCTGTTGCACCTGTATTATTCTGCTGTATAAACATTTTACAAGGCCTGGTACCAAGTATATTAAAAATTATGCCAGATTCCCAGGGCCCTTTGTCCTCCCAAAGCCTCCTCCCCCCACAGCTGACTCTTTTGGCGATGCTTTCAGCCTGGCTCTTTGCAGGAGCCACGAGGAACTATGGGCTAAAACCACCCCCAAACACCCCCGCTCTGCCCCACAGGGAGGGACAGGGAGCAGGCAGTGGAGGTCAGTGGGGTTTCAGCTTTACCATGCAACTGAGAGCACTACTCCTGCATTGCACTTGCCCAGAGGCATTGCCCCCTCCCAGGAGACTAGCTCAGATACAGCACTGATGATATTCAGGTCTCTGTCTCTTTTTCTCTTACATATAAAAGCATGTAGGAACCTACAGGGAGTCAGAAGTTCACAGACCGTCTGGTACTTGCTTGAATTGATGTGAACCTCTGCTGTGGAAATTTTTCTAGGACATGCTTTCTCATGAGCGTGACACACTTTCAGTCTGGGTGAAAATACCACAAGAATAACCTTTCTCATGGTATTTCAGTATTTATTTTCTGGTTCCTGTCCAACCCTAAATCAGGAAGTGCAGAAGCGTGAGAAAATTTTATAAAAAGAAAAAAATAGTTAAATAGTGGGTTTTAAGTCTAGAAAAAGTTTCTGTTCTGCTTGAGCCCAAGGCAAAAGTTCGTTCTTGTTTTATTCCAACAGGTTCATCCATTTTTAGCTGCTTCTGAAAGAGCTGTCACATCACTGTGAGGCCTTCAGCATAGAGGCCAGGGGAAGCCCTGAACCTTGCTGTTGACTTCTGGTGTGCTACAGACTCCTTAGCCAACTCACTTGGGCACTCTGAGTGTCTGTTCCCAGCCTCTCTATGAAGATAGCTAATATTTATCTTGTTTTGAGAAGTGCTTCAAGATTCTTGGTAGAAACCTCCTATGCAAGTGTAAAAGTTTTTCTAAAAATTAATATCCCTCTGTTTTTTACCCTGACAAGTGTAACTGAGCCTGTATGTATCCCTTTAAGTCTTTAAACAGTGGGATCCTTTCATAGTGACTTAGGATATGATGTAACGTCTATGCATTGTTAACAGGACCAAAGTGTAATAAACATTCATTTTAATGAACAAAGCAAAGAGATGTAACTCAGAAGACCCACGGGGAGATGTGTTGTATAGAGTTGCCGTGTTTGCATACATGCTTTTCTGACTGCAGTCAGTTTTAACAAGGGTAAAATACTATTGATGTTAAATCACATGTGGTTTTTTGTTGTTGTGGGGGGTTTTGCTGTTGTTGTTTTTTTCTTTTTAAATGAGCCTCAGAATTGCAAGGGTGTTTCTGAAGACATAATGGTTACATCTGTACTAATAAGCTAAATGTGTCCAGTACTGTGGGGTGGCCCCAAGGCCAACTGGCATGGAAAAGCCTACCTCCATGCTATTGAACTCTCCTTGTCTCCAGAACAGCAGGGCCACATCCAACCCACCTCCTGGGAACCAGCGCTGGCTGGCACTGGCTCCAGAGCCGTGCCAGGAATTGTTTGGGAGAGCATTAGCTGGCACCAGGCTCGGCCATGCCGGAGACCATTCTAACAATTAACAGCGCAGACATGAGAGTGCCAGGGCCTGGCATCGTTCCCCGTCACTGCTTGATTTATTAATATCAAGTAGCCATGTGGCCTGCAGAGCCTTTATTGCTGGTGACAGTACCGGGAAAGGAGAAAGTTTGGGTTACTTTTGCAAGGCTGGCAGATAGAAAAAAAACAGGCAGCTTGGGTTCTTTTCTTGTAAACTGCACATGCTTTATATGGAAATTATTAAGAGACAATCAAAGCGAGAGGCTGCAATGCTGCCTTGGCAAAGCTTTTCAGCCTTGTTTTCAGCCAGTGTTTTGAAAAAGGCTTCACACTCAAGAAAGCTGAGTACTAAGGAATACCTGGTCAAAATAATTTTATTTATTTATATTTGGCTAAAGTGATGTGACCAGGACAACACATTTTTCTTACAAGTCCACCCGGCCCCACGAAGTCTCTGAAACCTTGTGGAATCATATTTGAAACTTGTTGCAACTAAATACCTAGGACATCTGATGTCACCACGTGTGAATCCTTTACAAATAATAAAATGTCTTGACTAAACTCCTGTGCTCCACTGTTCTTTGGACGATGTTAAATTAAGAGTTTTATCAAATATTACTCTAGAAATCTGTGTTCTTCCTTTCATGCTTTCTTAGAAAAAGTTTGTAAGAACTGGTACATGGAAATCTGGGGGAGATAATTTTGTTCCAAAAATTTCCTAGCATTACTGAGAAATTAGCAGTACCACATGTGTACAGCAGAAGCATCTGTCTTTGATGTATGATTTACACACTAGTGAGAATATTATGTTATCAAATGTTAAACAGTCCTCAATATCTTATGAACAGTTGAATATGAGAAAGCTGCCCACACAACCCAACACTTCACATCGTTAGCATATAGGAATTTCAGCCTTTCCCTTTCTTCCTGGAAAATGAATGCTGAATCTCTCAAAAGAGAAATTGCTTAACTTTCTCTTGTTGACACAGTAGTGGATTGACAGGCTAAACAGGCTTCTGAAGCCTTCCATTAAAAAATTACATCAAGAAGTGATGGTCCAGGAACAGACAGCCATGACAGCAACTTCATCTACTTATTTCACTGTATGACTCACATCAGGAGACAGCATAGAGTCCAGGACCCCACCAAAATAAATGTTGTTCACATCTACAACTTGCAGTTGCCCCGAGGAGCTCCTAGTGGAGCAAGATGCTGATGCTGGTTCGGGAGACATGAGTTCTGCTCCTGCTATTGCTTAGCAGTTTATTTCTCTTCCTCCCTACCTCTAGGCTCTGTTCAGCAAAGCAGCATGTACTTAACCTCTCTGGACTTCAACAACAATTTAGGCACCAGCACTTATTGCTTTTCTGAAGAAGCATATGCTGTTGGTCAAGTCAGAGGCTGTTCCGTATCTGTTTTCAGCCAGCAAGAGCTTCTCAGCTGCCTGAACACATATCTAAGCTTCAGCATTTGGCCCTTATCTAGAAGAAAAGCAGGCTTCTAGAAAGTGTAGACAGTGAGCTCTTTTGTTGGGTTTGTTTTCCCTCTACTTTTACTCTTGCCTCCTTCTGCTTTTCTCACTGAAACCTTCCTCAGCCCTGGTACAGCCAGAATGGGGAGCCTTCTGAGTGGGGCTATCTTCAGTCTCACAACCAGCCTCATCTTACTTAAGAGATCCTGAACTTGCCATTGTTTCTGGTCTGAACTGGGCTAAACTTGGCGTTGTTTCTGAACATCACTCTAAACCCAGTCTACTTGAGCTTGAATATCATGGTATTCATGACATCCTTTTCCTTCTTCATCCAGGCCAGGCTGCAGGATTTTTACATCAGCAAGCTCATGTCAGTACAATGTCAGCAGAACACAGAAGAGAATTCTTGTGATTTAGACCTGAGCAGGATGATGTCCTCTACCTGGACCCTGGACCAAAGCAGTCTTTGCAAGAACTTCCTAGATTGCCATAGAGTGCACACAGACAGCCGGTTAGCTCTGCCAAATGCTGTGTTAATTCCTGATGACGGCTGCTGCTCTACAAGGAAACAAAAGGCTGCTCATATGAAGCAGACACACAGCCTCCTTGCAGCACTTGGTGTGGTATTTAGCTTTAAATGTGTTTTGTCCCAGCACCTTAACAAGGTTTTGTGGTGCAAAAGGAAGCTTAGAAGCCGGAGGAATTCATAAGGCCAGGCCTCGATTCATCCTGTAACCTAAAAATACAGACTGATTCCTGCAGCAGTTATTTTAGTACCAGACAGAAAACTGCTTCCTTGAGATGAAAAGGCTCAAACACCGGTACCCTCCTCATAAACAGGATCTTGAGATATATGGAGAAGAGTCAGACAATTTAGACTGCACGAGGCTCACACAAATGCAGACACAAAAATACACAGACTGCCAGCAAGGCGAGATAAGCAACACAGCTCTTCACAGAAATTCCTGCCTGTCATTCCTTTTGAGGCAAAATAGTAAATAATAATAATTTGGAAAAAAAAATTAAAAAAAACCCAAACAACACAATTAAGCAATTAAGCTCTCCCTTGTGTTTCTTCTAGGCTCTTCCTGCACATGAGGGCTACCAGTCTCAACATGCTGTCCCAGCCGTTCTACTCCTGAAGGAATATGAGTTCATAAAAAGACTGCCAGGATTATGTAGCACCTAATACAGCACTCAGTGTTCTCCTTGCCTCTTACCCTGGAGTTGGTCCCAGCTTACACAGGAAGGGAAGGGGACAAAAGAAAACTAGGGAGAAGGCATGTTATTCACAACATACACTGCCTATTTTCTGTCAGATAGACCAGAGAAACTCCCAGGTGTACATGTTTGGATTGCAAAGTGTTTAGGATTTGCAGCCAACCATGTTGGTAGAACAAGGAGGGACACATCTTTGGGGAGTCCTGAAGTAATTTTAGGTACAACACTTTGCCATTGCTCTTGTCAGTGTCTCTAATCAATCAGTGCTACATTCTCTTTCTTAAATGCATAGTCTCCAGAAATATGTGTGAGTACTCCATGAGAGGAAATTTAGCTCTCCCTAGCAAACAAGTAGCCATTCCAAAATGACTCTTCTGAAATAAACTTCTCTCGAAAGTTTAACCTCCTACTTATTTCCACTGCTGGGATTTTAAGGGCAGCTTTGTGTGTATGTAAGAGCCACGTGTGCCTGAAGCCTGGTGAATTACCATTCAAGAGAAATTTTCAAGAGTCCAGCTACCATTTTGAGGTCTGACAGCAATATAGTTCTTATGCAGGTTTCTTCAATGTAGAAGAGGATAGTCAGAGTTTCCAGCTGAAAAAGTCCTTTCTCATCACTTTCAATATCCTTTTGCTTGTGCTGCAATGAAAATGAGGTTCCGTGAATAAGCGCACTTGGAGATGTTGAACCTGAAGCAGTTTTTATAGTGAGAGGAGCCAGTAAGGCAAACAGCTGCCCCATGTTACAGGAAGAACAGGGGTATGTTCTCCACTATAACACTGCTGCAGTCACCAGAGGTGCTCCAAAGAAAAAGCATAGTGGAAATCTCTATGACAAGGGATGCTATTTCAGGTGAGGATACTACCACTTTGGTGTTGGATGGGAGGACACTGTTTATTAAGCACAGACTAGCCATTCTATCTCTGGAGCGGAGGAATATCAACACAATTTGGACAAGCATATACAACTCAGGGACTCTCATACCTCTCAGTCTCCAGTGTTGGGTCAGAAATCTCACAGGTCAATTTTCATGTTAGCTACATATTAACCTTTCATTCTGAGAAACACCATCATGACAACAACAGAAATTACTTTCCTTCACACCTTAGGAAGTATATGTTTGTTTTGCTCTGAGGTTTCAGTCAGGCAGATGCAAGGGTGTTGTTTCTGATTTTATCCAAGCTGGTTTATTCCTACTTTGCTTTTGTATGCCTGTTGACTTCAGGAGAGCATTCCCCACAGTAACAAGGTGGCATCTCCCCAGACTGCCTCCAAGCATTCATACCTCCATGCTGACATTCATGCTGCAACCCATCCTCTGTCAGAGGGTGAGCTTTGGCTTTGGCTCTTCTCAGCTTGTGAGTACTTTTCCTTTACAATCTGAACAGCGCTTATCCTGTATATTTTCCAGCACATGTATGAGCATTTTCTGTGCCTGCTGCTTCTCAGAACACTTCGAACAAGCTCAATAAAAACATATTTATGCCAATGCTGGTTTCTTTTGTCAGAGCAGAAATAGTCCATCTCCATCTCACAGACCTCCTACTGCTTTGCATGTCTTAGAGCCAGTTCAAGTGCCTCTGCTGTGCCCTGCAAGCAAGTACACTCTGCCCTGGCACTCTCTTTCTTTCCTTACCACTCTCCCCCTCATCTTAGGAAATAATTAGCAAAGAAGAAATAATAAAGCAATATAGAGTGCACTTCTGAGGCTTCCGACAGCTGTTGGCAGCTGCTACCATGGACTCCTGGTGCTGCTTTGCTTCCCTAGAGACCCACATAAGCCTTCCCTTTTCAGGTGCCCCCAGCCTCTAAGCACCTGGGCTGAGGTCAAATGTGCCTCTTGCAAAAGTGGAAATCACAGGAGTGGGGAACCTGCATTTCCCTCAGGGCAGAAAAAGCAAGCCTTTGTGGTGTGGCAGTGCCCCGCTGCATAACACCCTACCATAATGAATAGGTAGGCTGTCAGTATAAGCTATTAGTAAGCCCTATAAGTTGCTATTAAAGCAGTATACATCTGTGGTGTTGCTTGCCTTAGCCACAAGTGTCACAAATTATGAAAGCACCAGCAGAAAAGGATATCACAACCTGGTGAGCACTTGCGAGTGATTTTGCAATTTGAGGGATAACGGAGAAACAAGTCTTCAGGCTGCAGAGCTCCCTGGCACCAAGACAGGCACCAAGGAGACATCTATTCACTTCCCACCTCTCAAGAGAGGTGGCCGAAGAAGAAGACACAGCTCCTTTGCCATCTCCTCTCAGGCCTCAGCTGCCCTACAAAGAGCCACTACAAAGGTGTCAGTAAATAGTAATGACAGTGACGAGATTTCCTTCATAAGTGTCCCAATAAGTATGAAGTACTCTACCACAGAAGAACAACCAGGGAGCAAAGCAATACATTATTCTTGCATAAGGCCAGACATAAACAAGGACTCTTAATGGGGCTGGGGCAAGGGCTTTGCAGTCCATTAGCTACCTGCTGAGCATAAAAGTCTTTGGCTGCATGGATGTACTGAGAGGGCATGTTTTGTATGCTCTTCCCCTGAATAATGAGAACAGACAAAAATACGTACTGCAGTAAAAGCCATGAGAGATGCCTGTAGCTGCAGTCCTGCAAGAACAGGATTTCTGGTTCTGGGCAGCTTACAAGCAGTCTCTCTGTGGCAATAGCTGTTCAATAGCATTTCATCTAATCATCTTGTCCCACCTATGGACTTCTGCACCAGGGAGATCAAGATTTTCTGGCATTCCAGGAATCTATGTGTCACCTCTGCACAATCTGTAGCATTCCTTCTACCTTGCCATATACATAATGTGACATATGTTCATCAGTTCACACTGGTATCATATGATTACAATATCCTTATCCGATTAGCAAGCTCAGGCACACTTGGCTCATATTGTATCTCAATTAATTTTACCCACAAACATTGATGTATTAAGTCCTGAAACAATGCCTATGTAACTCCCCGGGACATTGTTTTGATTCCATCCTGGAACAAGTTCACTCTCCTCTTGACTGATGGTTTTTCATTCTTTATCTTTTCCTAACAGTTGTTCCTTCAACAAGATTTTCACTGACAATAAATAGAATAATCTTCACGAGTTGTTTGAAAATTTAATGTCTCCTGCTAGCTGTTGTTCAGAAGCTTAAAGTACATATTTTAACTTTTTACTGCATATTGGATCCAATAGCCAAATATGGATTTGATGTCAAAAGGCTTCTGACATCCTGAGTACCCTGCAAATCAGAGATGCACAGCCAGCAAGCACAGAATCTCCAAAATAAGCCTTATTGCATTTGCAGAGTGCCAAACTTACTGACCTGAAATTTTCTGACTGCTGTCAGTGACCAGGGCACATCTCTCCAAAGCACTGTATTACTCTACCCTACATACCTCTACAACCAGATGTCTACACTAGGTACTGGCAGGTACCTCTCACCAAGGACAACTGGGAGATTCTCTTGAGGAAGACGTGCTTTCACTCTTGCCTAACCTACTTGTCCATACCTCCCACCTAGAGGGGAGGACCACAGATCCTCTCCATGATGTTTGTTCACTCCTTTCCTCATCAGATCTGATGGAAAAGAGTTCTGAGCTATTTCAGGAGCCTGGTATGCTGCCTCACCTATCCTGCCTGCTGCTCGTAACCCTAACCCTAACCCAGCCCACTCCACCAATATATCATTCTATGGTGAATGTTACAAGCCACTTGTCTGAAGACCATGATTCTTCATCCACTTAAATCTTTTGAAGCTTTTCTCAGCTTCAGGGGACTGGAGAGGGAGCCCTGCACACTGGATGGGGGACTGTGGGCATCTTTTGAGCGGTTCAGCTCCAGACTTTCTTTCCAGCAAGTGACCTGCAAGTCAAATGTGGGAAAAGTAATATCCAGATCATCATCTGGTATAAATCAACAAAGCCCCACTAAAGACATTAAAGCTCTACTTGTTTACACCATCTGGGAATTTGGCCACAGGGGAGGACTTCTTAATGTTGAGTTTTTAGCCTTTATCACAGATATACATGGGAGGAAGGCTAGTGCCCTATCTGCTCTCAGCGAGTCTTACCAACCCCTACAGAGATCAATAGGAGCTCCCTGTTCACATCAAGAGCAGAATGAGGCCCTAAAATTAGCATGTGTTTGAATCAGTGCAGATTAGTAGCACTGAGCAGATATTGAGGGCATCGGAAAGCTAGCCGGTTTAAACAAAGTAAGAATTGACCTCAATTTCTGATAAGCTGAAACTGATCTTTTTTGAAGGGAGAGAGAAGAAAAGGTATCCAGAAATACTCATGTTTTGGTTCATTTGATTATCTCATGCACCTAGTTTCAGCAGACAAGAAAGAGTAAAATTTCATATACTTTGTACTTGGGCTGACCTGGGGGCTGTTGGGCTCCTGTCCTCAGAATGGAAGGCTTCAATTCTAATTTATAGACCAAACAGATAATGGCAAATAGGCTTTGAGTGGTTTATCTAAATCCTTCAAAGCTGTGCCCATCAACTGGCTATAAGCTTGGGCAACTCCTTGGTTAGTCCAGAGTGTCTCAAACAGACAAATCATATTTCCTGTGTAGTGTTTCACATATTTCTGCATGCTGTCTCACAGCCATATTCTAAATAGCAAAATTGAAGGAAATCTGGAGTGAAATGAAAGAAACATGTTTATTCTTTGTATTTATGATAGCAATAAATTCCCTTAAGGCACTGCCTTTTTCGTTTAATGCAGTGAGTACTGAATATGGGCTGGGTAATGGATGTTGTATGAATGCAGTCTTGCCTTGAGCAATTGATTGCTTAATTTAAAAGATTAAAAGATTGAAGTGGGTAAAAATAAGAAAGTGAAAAAAAAATCGACCATGAACAGTCTATGATTGTAGATCAGTTTCAGCGAGCTAGCAAATAAATTTCCATTGTAATAGTTTAAGTCCTCAATATACAGCCTTTTCCTCTAAGAACACTTTTTTAATATTTTACGACTTCTGTAGCTTACTGAAGAAAAAAGGTCCCACAGTTTGCTTCGTAGCTTGTCTTTCTTTAAACCAGATGAGATTTTTTTTCTGTCATTGTATATTTCTTTTTCTGTGGATAATACTTTTCCTGCTGGAAGAAGGTAGAGCGTGTATGCAGAGAACTGTTTCCTCAACAACAAAACTGTTTCTAACAACAAAAAAACCCCACAAAACCAAAACAAACAAACAAAAACAACAAAAAACAAGTGAGTTGTTGTTTCACAATGCAAAATTTTTCTTTATTTTTTTTTCTTTTTACTGTTTTGTCATCTAGCTGTGCCTTTTTGTCATTCATCATAGAGATAGATCTCCTTTTTTAAATCGAGTATAGCCCATGGGTGAATGATTAGAGATCCAGTGAAAAGACAAATCACTGAGATGGACTGGTTACTAATGTGCAGTGTTTTGCTAGTGTATTTATCCACTGATTCCACTGTTATGAATAATACACATATTCATCATGCCACTGCTTCAAGCGACAATGTTCTCATCCAGGCCCTCTGTGCATTTCAAGTAGCTGGGGCTTCCCCTGGGATCTGGGACTAAAGGACTAAACTTATCTTTGGTTTAAACTCTACTGAGATCAGTGAAACCACTGAGACCTAGGATGAATCTGACCCATGGAGAGAGATTCTCAAGAGCTCCATTTAGTTTCTGTCACAGCATGATTTTCCCCAGGAACTGCCATAGCTATCCATCTCTAAGACACATAATAAATAATTTACTCACAGCTATAAGGGAGCACTTTGCTTCAATCTGCTAATGATCTTAGCACTGAAAGGGGCTCCACTGTGCTTAAACCCTCTTTACATTGCCGAAGAGATTCAAAATGCCATTATGGTAAAATGAGATGACCAGAAATAAAGAAGAGACAGTACAGTACAGGAGTTGTCAGCATGTCCACCACAATTTTCAGATGGATCTTCAGCTATTTAAATGCCCAAGTGAGATTCATCTCAAGTCACCTTAGCTGTCTAGTCAGCAGAGACCAACACTTCTGTGGGAGTATCTCTCTTTATGTATTACAGATGTAGCCTACGTGATACATAAAAGTTTTGTGAGTGAATCCCATTTCTAAATATCTGTTTGAACTCAGTCCCTTCTCATCAAGCTTGGTGTCGCCCTGACACTTGCCTTGTATACTCCCTTAAGAAACAGTGAAGGGGCAACAGTAGGACCCTGGGATTTGGCTTCAGACAGGGATGCCTCCCTGAAAACACCAGAGCTGGAAACAGGATAAAATTGCAAATTACAAGATAGTCCTCATCTCCAGAGGTCCACTTCTGGTCTTGGTTACATCCTGGTATGAGACCTGTTAAGTGTGGCAGGTGCAGCAGTAATACTCAAAGTTCATGCCTTTGTAGTTGAGAAACGTACTTGGTGCAATCCTTTCCTCACTTGCACAGAGCCTGTCCTCTATTTGACCGACCCCCATGTTATGTATATTTGAGGACTCTCTCCTCTTGATCAAAATTATCTGAATGCTGGCTCTTCCCATCAAAGGCTGTTCCAGTCTAGAAGCTTCCAATATAAGTCTTTCATGATAGTGGTAATATCTCTGGTTAATTTCCTGCCTGATCAGCCCTTTTTTATTGCCCTAAGTAATTCATTTCCATCCCTGGCAATGCACTTTTTAAGAATTGATTTAAAATTAATACATGAATAAAACAGTATAAATAATGTATGGTTGCTGTATTTAATATTAATAGCCATTAAATGAGAGGAAAAAATTGCATACTTGCAGATGATTTGCAGGACTGCAGGGTCATAATACTACATCTCAAAGAGAGATATCGAGGTTACCCAATGCTTCCCAACAAGAGATTTTTTTTTATTTCAGTTGCCTACAGATTTGTCAGGCTTCCATCCTGCAGGAATTCTTTTGAGAACAGACTTTTTGCCTCAGAGTGAATTATTCATTGCTATGCACATTGTGGAAAACATCTCCCATATAGCTTAGACATTTCTGTGAACGAAACAAGGTGGAAGAGTGTGTTTGCTGATGTACAAAAGCTGAGTGAGCAGAGCTAGTAGCACTCTGCTATGGACCAACAGCCAGCCAGTCTGTCTTGTGAAGTTCCTGTGAAAATTTGCCTCTTCCCCAAATTTGGCCTTGTGAATGCATTTGAACCTACCAGGCACTGACTTGCTGGAACACCTCAGTATGCATTCCCTTGCAGAGGGCATGCGCCAGTCTGGTGCTAAGCAACCTGTCTTCATTTCTGTGCATGGCAGCACAGAGGTCCTACACCTGAGGTCCTACAGCAATGGTGCTCCCCTTGATCTGAACTCAGTGGGTAAGAGGATCAGACCAAGGAGAATCATGTGGTGGATAAGGACAGAAACCATGGTGGAAAGCAAACACAGGGTGGTAGGGCAAGGATCAGAAAGGTAAACTAGTGATTAGAGCAGAGTCCCAGTGTGGTAAGGAGACCAGCACTTAGTAAAATGGAAACTAAGGAGTACAAGATGGAGACAAAAACACTGAAATGGGCAATGCCATTCACAGAGTGCTGAATTTCCTAGCTCTGGGCATTTCAATGTGCCTTTGTCCTTCTGCTAGCAACTGTGCCCCATAGCTTATGCACACTACAGTGTACCCAGAGCTTCTGGAGAGCCATGACCTTCCCCATTGCCCTGCCAGGAGCCCAAGTAAGAAGAGACCTGGAGGTTTTGTTGCAACTTTCAAACATACCTATTTCAAATGCTTTTTGTATTCTGGAAGAGAAAGCACATGAAGGCCCTGGCATTTAGGAAACAGCTCCCCTACAGAAAAGCTGCCCTCCCTCATCTTGAGCCTCCACAAGAATCACAGACTTCTGGCCTTGTTCACTGTGTGCCTCTGCCATCATATGGGTGAGATAAGCAGAGCTGACTGGCAGGGATGGGTACTAAGGAGGGAAAAGGCTGAGACTGAGGAGACCAACATCCACAGAATGTGCTTGGTTTTCATCAAGCAAGGGGTTAATGTTAGTCAGAGCCCTCACACAGGTGTAATGAGTCAGAGCCAGGATTGATGACTGTCAAGGAGGGAATACAGGAAACTCTCACTCTTTAGGAAGGAAGAGGAGAGAAAATACTGTTTTCACACTCGATGAGCACAAGGTTTTGTCCATCGGAACAAGGATTTCACCTTGCTTTTTAATGAGTCAGTCAAAGGCTCCTTTTGTTTCTCATACCTTTCCACCCTTCAGACACAGCCCTGAAAGGACACCTCACTGCCCTGAAAGCTTTTCTCCTGCTGGCTTTTCCTTACATACCTGCTTGTGCAGTTTTCATGTCATCATGGCCTCATGGCCCCCTTGTCAGGTTCAGTGGGGAGAGAAGGAGCTTTGTGATGTTTTTACTTCAGCTGCAATGGCTGGGCTGCTAGAAGGAAAAAAAGTTGCTCAAAAAAAAGACAATTTATATGCCTCCAGTGATGTTTTTTTGAATCTGTTAATAATTTTTCAATGTGTGATTATTGGTGAAGCTAAGAAAGGAAGTGGCCAGTACTGAGATGGGTGCGTAGAGTTCAGAGGAGTTTCTTCCACGAGTCCCTGCAGTGCCTGATCGATGGGTGATTAATCCTCCTTAATTTTTCCTTGTCTGGAACCCTTCTCTGCACTGGTCCCATTTGTTTCCATAGTCTTCCTAAGAAGAAGGGCTGCTTATTCATTTCTTGGGTAATCTTCTCAGAAATAGGCAATGAGGATTCCCATTTCATCCTAGTGATGACAGTAAATTCTCAAACTCACTGGATATGTTTTGTATACTGGTCACTTGTGATAGCAGCCTGGCTTTAGAGCAAAACAACTTCTGTCATTGAACAGCAATACTTCATCAAGACATAGTTTAGCTACAGGACTCCTGTGCCACAACTCAAGTCCAGCATATTCAGCTAAAGAGGGAGAACTCGGCATCTGCAGATATAGAAGTGACGCTCTAGCACCAGGACATGAATGGCCAGAGGCAACTAGATATGCCTGATTTATTTAAAATATTAAAATATTTAAATTATGTTTATAATATTAAATAAGAACAACAATGTGATATATTAAAATATACAAATTATATAAATAAAAATCTTATAATCTTTATTATCTTAAATATAAATATTAAAATATTTTAAATAACATATAGGACTTCATTAGTCATTGTGTCAGACTCAACAAATGAGTCTGGGTGCACACTGCAGATCAATGGAACAGTCATGAAAGTACAGAAATTTTCACCAAAATCTCCTGTGAATCCAACATGAACCTAACATTAACCCCAAGCCATGTTTGCAAGGTGAGCAACTGCAGAGATGCCAATTCTCATTGCTAGAGAGGTTGTTGGGTTCGAAGGGAAAGGCTGGGGGTACAGAGAGAGAGAAATACCAGACTGCAACCTAGCTGGATCCACAGAGAGACAATAAAGGAGGATGATGGATGGGCAGCTATTCAAGGAATGGAGGAGCTTATGGCTACCACTGCTGCATCTGAAAGGCCAAGAAGCAGTCTGATGGGCCACTGACACAGGGGATCCATTTTGAACCAAGCTGAGGGGTGTGTAGCATCAGGCTGTGTATGGGGCCAGGAATATACCCAAGGAGAGTAATCCCGTGCTAGCAGAAAAGAGGCACCATCCACATCCCAGCAGTGTTCTCCCTAAAGGTAAGGCCAACAAGCTTGAATTCAAAAATGCACCAAGACCTAGCCTGTTAGGGATGTCTAACTTGAGTTGCTGCCTTGTGATAGGATCTGAATTTAAAGATGTAATAACTTCTTATTTTTTACCCTAGGTCAGCCTGGTTAAAATGCTGGTGTTTTACTAGAGAAGGAGAAAGCAGAAATGGGTCTTAAATCTGAGGTGCAGGTTTGCTTTGCAGGGAAGATCACATTCATCTCCAAACAGATGACACCTTAGCACCTTCTGCCCTCCTGGGATTTGCAAGTGGCTTCCTCCAGATCCCAGCTGTGCCAGGGCAAAGACTCCCATGTTTCTACAGGGTTTGGACTTGGACCTCCATGAATGTGGAGCTAACAGCTGAAATGCAAGGCTGGGGAAAGTCAGGCAGAACAGAGAGAGGATGAGCGATCACCAGCAGGATGCAGCAAGGGAAATGTGAAGCTCCTGGGGGGCTTCCCATGGGTCTACAGGCGAGGTCCCCAAAGCGGGACAACTGGCAGCCAAACCAGCATTTGTCACAAAAACTGGTAATCGTGACCCTGCCATTTGCTGATGAATGCAGCAAAGCCAGTTCAGGTGCAGGCGAAAAAAAGTAACGCATAAAACTGAGAGATGGACAACATAATCTGCCTGGACATTTCTTAGATGAAATGTTTCAATTTTTTAAGCTGGGCTGACTGAGAAACTCCATCTTGTCTCACCAAAGGGGAGAAAAGAGGAGGGCTGGGATGGGAAGAAGGAGTAAGAGTCATGCCCAGTCCAGGCTCCAATGACAGATGGGGAAGCCTGGATGGACAAGGCCCGGGTCACTGCAAGTTTAAAGATCAGAGCAGTTTTGATTGCAGCTGGACCCCATCCCTGTGTACCAGTAGAGTACCCCAGTCATCAGTCCCTACTACAAATTGAGCATCCAGACACTTTGAGACCATGGCTCCCAAATTCCCTTTGAGTGTCCTTGCTGCTGACCTATAAAGAACACGGGGTTTATTGCCTCTGCTCAGCAAACTAAGCTTCTTCTCTCTCCAGATTTCCTTTGTTTTTATCTAAAGGGTCTGAATCAAAACAAATGGTTTCTCCAGCCTCGAAACAAAACATAGTCTATATTTAGACATGTCAGAAATTCTGAATAGTAGACCCAAAGCACTGTTGTTTCTATTTCTCAGCATTGACAGCAAACAGAAGTGTATTATTCGCTTTTGTCTAGTCCTTCACTCACTTGAGAAGGCAAAGTTAACACAGCAGTAACAAAAAGTAACAAGAGTCTGCCCACATTAGGATATCCAGGTTGGAGATGAGCTTAAATCTATTGAATAAAAGAGGAAAAATAAATCTACTGGATAACATAATTCTTAGCCTTTTTGCTCAGAGCTAATTTAATAGGGCAGAGAAAGGTAATCTGACTAGACCCTTCTCAGTCCATGCCTGCATTCTATCGAATATCCAAGTCCAAAGCCCCCACCAGCCAAGTGGGGAACAGGCTTTGCTGGAGCAGCCTGATTGGGATGAAGTGATCACTCTCTGCATAATAGCAGTTCAAACTCGTCAAAGGTCTGCTATGATTTTTCCTACCAGAGGAAAAGATACGTAGAGTGACCATCAGCAATTACTCTGCCTGCCTGAGTGCCTGGGGAACGAAGGAGAGAGATGACCCACAAGCTTTGGGTGCCCAGAGGCCACTGAGGTACTGTGGCTTATCTTGTGTACCTAGAGAGTGGCAAACTGTGCAGGCAGACAGAGGAGCTGAGACCCTTTTTCCCACTCCTCCCAGAGCACAGGCCTCCCCAGGCAGCCAAAGCTTCAGGGCCGAGGCCATATATGGAGCAGAGAACAAACATGGAGAGCATGACTGTTTAAATGCCTGAAGCCTGAATCGCTGCCCCTCCAGCTGCTAGGCTTTCTTGGAAGTTACATCCTGCATTTCCTGATTGAGTGGCACGCTAACAACCAGTGCTCTTGTCAGTTCTGAGAAACAGAAGAGAACAAATTTGTAAGTTGCTGAGTTGCTCAACCATTGCTGTGATTTGGCAACAAAAAATGTGTAGAAATTTCTTACAACTTATTGCAAAGTGATGGACAAGTATATTGGGAACACCCTAAAATGTGAAGGAAGCAGAGAGCATGGGAGATGGGTTTTAACCAGAGGCAAGAAATATTGCAAGTCACAAAGATCAAGACAATTTGCAGGGACAGGGGGCTGCAAGGTCTCTGCTTCCTGGCAGCCTCTGAAAGTCACCCTTCTGGTGATCTGCTCCCCCAGTCTGCCTGATCTCACTTCCCCTCAATGATATGTCCCTGGTGCTGTCAAATGACCCCCCAATGTCCTTCAAACCCCAGAAACTCAACGGAGGCTGGAAGAGTTAGATCTGCTCCAGCTCCAGTGAAATGTAAGAACCCCATGAGGAAGCCCCTCAATGCAGAGTCGCAGCAGCCAGTGGAGATGGAGCAGGTGTGTGGCTGAGAGCAGTTGTATCTGATGACATTGAGACAGAGAAGTACAAGGCACTCTTTAATTCTTCCAAACAGGGGAACTTGAAGTACTCAAGAGAGAAAACAACTGACCACATCAGCAATGATAGCTGAAGTCAGACCGATGACTGCTGAAGTGAATTCCATTCTGTCATGATACCAAAGGAGTTATGAGATCCAAGACTGTCTTCATCTGCACTCCCCATGGTAACATCTGCCTAAGGTCTCCCTTAGAGTCATCTCTGTGTTCACCAGATGACCAAAATCAGTTGAAGAGCTGTCATGCCATAGCTGAAAACTATGTTCAGTCCCCAAAATATGAGACTCTGAGAGAGATGCCCTACTCCAAGTGCAAATGTCAAAGCACACGTGCAGCTGTGGAGGCCTTCCTGGCCAGCCAAGCTGATGCCTCAGGGAAGTTTTCTTCCTCTATTTATTATGGGAGAAAAGAGGCTCCTTTCATAGCCTTCTGTGCTCCTTTCCCCAAACAGCTGTCAGTGCCTCACATTTTAGTCAACTACTTTACAGTGATAAACACCTTTCCAAGACTACTCTCTCTTCATGTATGCAGCGCCAGCTGTTATTTTCAGAGCAAAGCAAGTAGGTTTTTTCCCCTGCCCTGTGGGCTGTGCATGTTCAGTCTGGTCCTTCCAGCCTTTTCTAGCTCCAAAATAAAATAGGATTGAATGCAAGGACACCAGCTTTTGCATTCAGGCCCAAAAACTGTCCTATTCTAGAGCTGCAGGAGCCTCTGCCTCAACATGCATATCTAACAAGTGTGTCCTGTTGAGCCCCTTCCCCAGCAGCCTTGAGGACATGGTCCTGACTTTTACATGACCTAATCATGCCTCTTGCCTGACTGTGTTGTTTCAAAGGCAGAATCCGAGGATTTGCTGTCACTTTAAAGCATTCGTCATCCTCTACAGCTCAGTCATTCTGCCACAGGGCTTGGAGGCAGCCTGAGCATGATGCAGCAGTTCGGCTGCCGCAGGGCAGCAGATGCAATCTCTCTCCAGCACATTCAGGTCTTGTTTGCGGTCAAACCTTTGCTCGTGCTGCACGCAGATGGATGGCACTCACCCACAGGAATCTGCCTAACCCATACACACCCTTCCAGCTAAGTGGGAAAGGGATTTTGGGGTGGAAAGGGGTTGGGCAGCAGCCATCATGTTACTTGCTGCTCAGCAAGCTGCCCAGCTCTACAGCCACTCTCAAAGGCTGTGGGCAAAGCCAGGCAGACACTGCCTGCAGAAAACAAATCCTACTCCCCTGATCTGTTGGTACCCAGCAGAGATGCTAAAGTTCACCTGGACCGCTGCAGGTCCAGGTGACTGCAGACAGCAAAACTGCAAACACCTGGATGTAACCTTTCAGATGACTGCCTCCATGCTGGGGTTGGGCTGGCAGAGCTGCCGTGGCCAGCTCTCCACCCTCACCATGAAGGGGCCTCACAGCCAGTGACCTATACCTTCCTCCCAGAAGGCCACTCTGGCTGTTTCTGAATGGCTGCCCAAGCAGCATGAGGCAAAACCATGGCAGAGATGGAGGCACAACGACCCAATGTTATTGACTCCAGCCAGCGAGCGGGCAGTGTAATCTGTCTGCTTTTGTTCCGTTCGCTTGGTGGTGTGCTCTCATTAGCCCCCCACCAACAGTCAACCTGTCAGCAGGTCTGCGCTCCAACTGCCTGACCTCTGACTTCCACTCATTCTTCCACAAATTAATTTCCCAAATTGACAAATTAAAGTGCACAGTATGCCCAAGGTCACTAAATCACACTGGGTTCTGGTAAATGTCAACTAGCGTTGGGGAGAGAGAAAAAAAAAGAAGGAAAAAACCCAATATGTGGAGGGAAGTAATAGAGGGTGAAAAGGGATAAAGGAAAGAGAAATACCACATTTGTTTGAAAGAAATGGACAAGAAACTCTGAACTGTAATTTACAATTTGCAGAGGATGATGTTGTGTGAGAGCAATTAAAATGGAGGCTGAAACATGGCTGGCCAGAACCCTGTGCTCCAGCGGGTCATCCTGATGGTTACCCAAAATAGCCTTGTCTGGTCAATGAAAGTGGTGAAAGTGTGAAGCCCTGGCTGGGTCTCATCTCACTTGCGGTGCCACCACGCTGACACGTTGCAGTTAAGCTTTTCCTAATTCCTGTCAGCTCATGTGGGAATCCCAGCCAAGGGCTGGACACAGATGTTAGATGAGCCAGTGCACACAGGAACCCAGGGAGAGGGCAGGAGGGCAGACTGGCACTGGGAAGCCCCAGGGAGTGAAAAGCATTCACCATTGCACAAAGTGCCATCCAGCCTTGTGTGCCAGTAACATATGGCTGTGAGGGACTTGCAGGGTTGTCAACCCTGTGACCATATTGACACTGTTACCTCATTTTCTAATCCCTCCCACCAGACCAAATGAAAGCCCTTCTGCCATACCCTCTGCCCATGAGGGGCCAGAAACCCTTCAATCTTCAGTGTATCCATGGTCAATTTGTATTTCTCCACGTGCCAGTATAGTCTGAACTGATGATGATCTGAACTCATTCTTTCCTCTCCATTATATTTACGCACTGCTGTATTTCAAGAAAGCCACTGTGTCATCTCTCAGCTGCCACTCACTGGTGGAGACCAGAGCTGATACAATCCCCTGATGCTCCTAATAGCCTGTCTCTGCACCTGCACTGGCACGGCTTCATCTTTCCTGACCATGGCAGACAGCAATGCTGCAAGGGAGACACTTCACCTCTCTCCAGTGGCATTAATACTTGTCTGCCTCTTGGGAAGGCTGTGGCTCATATACCCTATGCTTGCATTTGTCTTTTTCATGGTGGCATGATATCTCTGCTTCTTAGTTACCTCCAGCAAGTAATACACTCAGGTCTTTCTCTTCTACGCTTGTTTTGAGCTGATAAGCTTCCAGCCTATAGTGGAAATTCGTGTTATTAGTCCCTAAGTGCATGACCTTGCACTCTGTAATATTGAATTTCGTCCCATTTCTATCAGTCCAGCCCTCAAGGTCAGTCAGTGCTTCCTGTATCATACCCTGATCTTGCATAATAACTATGCTCCCAAACTTGCTGTCATCTACGGATTTCATCCACACACTCCTACCTTTCATTGTGAAACCAAACTGAAAATATTAAGCAGAATCAGTCCCAAGATTACTCCTTGAGTAACTGCACAGTCCCTCTCCATCTTGATCATTCCCACACTAACACCACCTGTATTCATCCCTTCCTTAGCCAGACCTCCTCACACTGTTCTTCTGCCTAACCCCATCATACCCCACTGAATAAATAATTTCCCATGTGGCATCATATCAAATGCTTTGATGATAGTCAGATAGATCAGCCATGTTTCCTTTACCAGGAAAATCAATTAGCTTTCTTTGATAACATATCAGATTCTTCTGGCACAATTAACCTTTGATAAAACCAGGCAGCATACAATCTTGCTTTCTATTTGTGTCCTTTATTCTTTTCTGTACAGACCCGAAAGATGTTTGCTTTGCACAGGGTGCTGATGAAAGCACACTGGCTGTGCAGACAAAAGCAACGACTGCTGTCCCATTAGTGGTGTTTTCACCTAGGATGACACCAGAAAGAAAATGCTGCTGTTGTAGTGATCCTTCCTCTGCCCTACTTTCTACAGCCCTTCTGCTTGTACAGTGTGGAAGTAGCAGCACTTGTCACAGCTCCTGTCCAAATCAAGGTATTGTACCTTGTGTAGAATTTGCTTACATTACCAAATATTGATGTTAATTAAAAACACCAAAGAGCAGGCTAAGACCAGACACTCCCATTCCATTCTCCCTATGCGTCGCACTTTGCAGTTCTGCTGAAATCCATGAGACTGTTCCTGGAGTAAACTATTACTCTGTAAACCGGGCTCAGTGGCTGTCATCTGGAGCAATTTTATTACTTGTCTGAGTCATTTCTAGGATCAGTATGGACAGAGGTCAGCAAATTTGAGAACCTGGCCTACATTTGTTGTCCTCATTCTTTTTGTTGTTTAACAGAACATTCTTTGGAGCAGGTATGCCTTCAATAGGCTCTACTGTAGGGTTGCCCCTTAACAGACATATAGTCAGTGCCATCCTATCATTCAGGAGGCCATTGAGAAGTAGAAAACTGAGGTTTTACTCTTCCTGCATCAAGACAAACCACTAGGCTGTGTTTACTTGAAACAATGCTGTGATTCTGCAGGGCTCAATTCTGCACAGCCCACTGTACAGGGAAAGAGATAGGGAACACAACTTATAGCACTGACGCCATATACAGGATATGAAATGTTCAGATCACTGACTTGTTGTAACCCTGGTTGGCAGAGGTTATTCCGTGGCTCTAGCGTGGTTCTGTGAAAGGCATCCCTGTACCATTCATCATTCTGCGAGCAGAGGGCAAGGAGAAATAACAGCTCTCATCCCATCCCATTTTCTCCTTCTCAGGGGTCAGTCCTAACCGCACAAGGGAGAAATTGGGTCTTCTCCCTCCAAGGTGAAGCAATGCCTGTTGAAGGAGGGCATGGCAATGCATTAAGTCTTAGAGGACAACATCATTTTGAGCAAAAATCCCTCAGGGTTCCCCTGCCCACCAAGTTGTTCTCTGACTTTCAGGAGGGTGAGTGATTACTGCTGCTCTGTCATGACACTTTGAGCTCAGCAGGGAGGAAGAAGGACTCTGCCTGTCAATGCTCAACATTTGCAGCAGCAAAACACTCAGTCAAATAGTCCTGTATATTTTTCTGTGTTTGGACAAAAATGACATCTTCTTATTAGATGTCTGAGGAGAATTCTTATGCACCTTGACTCCCTTGCACAGGCACGTAGACTGGGTTAAAAATCAGCTGAGTAAACTCTTAGTCATAACTCATCTGAGCATGGTCGGACAGGTATAAATCTGTGCATATCAAACAGAAACTGTCTGCTTTCTTATTCCCTGCTCCCACGTGGTAAAACACAGCATAAAAGCAAATCAGCACCTGAAGAATTTTGTTGTGTTTGAGAGGGGGGAGTTCTACTATGCTTTATCTCCTTCCCTGTGACAATGACATTGCTCCTCTCCAGCTAGTAGTTCAGCTCATAAAATACACTCATTCAAGTAAAAATGATTGTCATCCAGAAATTTAAATGTTACTTTTAGGACTGCTAATTGATTCTGTTGCTCTGATATCCTCTTGCAAGGGATTCCAGAGCCTAGAAACATTAACAGGCAAATGCTCTGGCACCAGCTGTCTTAAGCCTAAATCTAGTCTCCACCAAAAGGCTGGCATTAGGTGTCTTCTCATTTTACATGTTTGCATTTTTACAATAACATTCCATAGTTTTAAGGCTACTGTAGGTTAGCTGAAGAATCAATTTGTTGGCCTACAACCTGAGTCTTGCCCTGGGAGAAGAAAAGCAATGACCCCAACAGAAAAGAAAGCTCTGAGTTATTCTTTGCATCAGCTCTTAGAGTGTGCACCTCTGAGGAGATGCACATGAACTAATGTGGCCATGTCATTTATTCTCCTGGGTGCAGGGACCTGTCCAACCAAAGTAAAGGGATATGTTTTGTATCCATTTTGGTTAAAACACATGAAAATTCTGCCCTGTCCTTCTAATGCTGCATGCTGCTGCCCTTATCTTGCTGCTGCTTATGACAAAGATGTCCTCTTTCATGCTGCTTTTCCACAAACCACACTGCTCAAACAGGTAAGGTAAATACAAGGGGACAAGAAGTCTGTTACAGCAACTACTTAGTCAACACAGCTAGAATTCCCAGGGCACTGACCAGAATCACCTCTCCCATCTTGTAACACCTACTGATTTTAATTTTAAGAGAGATCAAGCCTCACTCCTTAGTCTTGGTGTCCCTTTTCACAAAACACTGGAAGCAAAAACCACAAACCACAGAAAATGTAACAAAATTCAACCAGGCTACCAGTTTAAATCTCTAGTTCGGACCTGACAGGGAGACACTCTAGATTACCCTGGTGCATGTGAGATCAGTATTTCAATCTGTTTCTTTCAGAGCAGTCTGCTAGTTGTGATCAGAGTCTACACGTGGGATTTGCTGCTTTCGGTGCTGTAAAATAAAGCACAAAAAAAGCAAATACATAAGTGAAACACAGGCACAGGAAACAAAGGCAAGATCCTTTATTATAACCAAAACTTTGCATTTCATGTCACCAAGTGGACTTGTCAGTTTCACATGCATAGCCAAAGAAATCAACCCTAGACCCCAGAAATTATACTACATATCATATGACCTGCTGGCATATTAATACCCTTCCTTTTAAAATCTTTGCTCTCCCTTTGGAGCCTGCCCTCTCAATGGGGATCAGACTGACACATTATAGGCTCAGTTTTCTTTCTGAGCTGACAACTTGTCCAGGAAGAGCTGGGTAGGATGTCAGTCTTCAGAGGATACACAGAAAATTCCAATGTGCAATTTGCATATCATCACTTTACTGGAAGGTATCATAAGAAATAAATACTTCTCTCTTCTAGGGCAATACCTTAAGCTTTCAGCCAGCATATTGCATTTGAATTAAAAAAAATAAAATAAAATAATTACACTGACTTTCACCGGGTGACAATCTTGTCAATAATTCTGGGCTGAGAAAAATCCCGTGCAGAAACAACCGCTCTGGGCGTGTCCCTTTCCCTTTCTCCTCACATCTATTTATAAAAATATTTGGAAATAGAAATATAGACCTTATTTTTGGTTACTCCAGTTGTTACCTTGTGAAACCTTCCTTAAAAGCTGTCTATAAAAAAACGACTCTGTAAAAAATGCAGCCTAGAAAGATAAAATAGGAAACAGAAAACCTGAGAAATGAAATAGTTGCTTCCACCATCTTCCCAACAGATAGACTATAATCATAGAAAAATCACACCTGAAGTCAGTATTGGCCGACCTCATTACCGAAAATGATAAATTTTGGGGGAAGGCAGGTTATAAAGAGCAGATTACATAATTATGGCAATATAATATCACCTCCTCGTTATACTACAGTGATCGTCTTGTAAGTATTTTAACTATGCAACATAGGCTTCATTTCTCCAACCACATTGTAAGTATAAACTTCATGGAAATAAAATTAAATAAATCTAGCAGAAGAACTTCACCTAGACACCAGAAGCCTCATAATCATACCAGTGAACTTCTCAAGGTAGCCCCCACATAGGAGCCCAGATTGACTGGTGGGTGGGAAATATGTGCCTCTCTTCTCCACAGCTGGGTCATCTTAACTCAGCCGTGAGAGTAAAGTCCACATGCAGGTCAGCTACTGCTGGTGTCCAATTTGCAAGCAAATCTTTGGGTGATGTCTGTGATCAACAGAGTAATAAGTAAAATCTTACCTTCCAGGGCTGCCAACCCTCGTCTTGGTCCTGGGACCTCAGCAGATCTAGCAGGTGGCCCAGTAACACATGGAGATAGGAAAAACACTAGCAGCTGCCACGGAGCGAACATGCTGAAACACAGAAACCTTGACACCTCTTTTGTGGACCGTGTCCACTCTGCTTAATTCAAAAAACCTAACAAGTTTTTTATTTTGTCATCTTTCACAATCCCCTACTTCATAATACACTAAAAAGAAAATTCTTTCACCTGCTGAAGAACAGCTGTGAAAACAGGGGTTATTTACACCTTCTGAATCACCACCGAGTTCCCCTGTAAAGCCTGTCAGAATACAGCCCTCAGTGACCTAGGTAAATTGACAAAGGGCAGGCCATAGAAGTTTCAAAAAGTGAAGAATTTGGTAAACTACCTACATCCTCTGTTTATTCTATGATCTGCTTGTACATGTTTTGGGACTTTTTTTCAGTGGAATATCACAGGAAAGGTATTACATCATAGACACCTACCACCAGGAAAGCAAGCAATTTAAAATTAGTTCGAACTTGTATTATCAGGACAGATGAAAGATCAGAAAAGTACAGACTCTTTTCTTGAGCAAATTTCTTTCTCCTTATAGGTAATTGTGGATGTGGCTCTGGGTGACTGTTTGCAGGGGCCTTGCTATTTTCTCTGGAGAGCAATGCCCATATGACCACCATGACTTATAGCAAGGGACAGCTGTGTGCCCAAAAAGGGTTTCTTGTGTTTTGCATCTGAAAAAGAAGGTCATTTTTCAAAAATGTGATGTGCTACAAGTTAAATCCTTTTGTTTATATCCTTTTATCCATAAAGCAGAAATTAAGCAGGCAGTGGCTCTCAAAAGTAGCTTGAAAGACAGACAAGTCCTCGAAGCCTGGGATCATCAGGAGGTTTTCACCCTGAATCAGCTCTGAATCCAGCTGCCTCAATGGCTTTGCCCATGCTGATCTTGACAGGTTTTTGCCACAGTTCTTTTGTCATATTCATGACATATTCTGGCCAGGTCATTGAAGGCCTAACTTGTGTCAGGCGAAAGAACTTTAAAACCTCATTCCACATCTCTGCAGCTAACACAGTACAGTGTTAGGTGAACGAGGACACAGATACAAGCTGGTGATAGAACCTCTCCTTCACTGAATACCAGAAAAGTCCATGTCCAAGTCCATGTCTCTTCAGCTGGCACACAGTTAACTTCAACTGTGACAAGACCTTTTTTCTCAAAAATTAAACAAAAATTATGACCCCTAAGTCAGTTAACTGATTAGTAACGGGTGAATCTTCCCTACAGTTTCTCTCCCATTATCATTTGTGGCCAAAAGAGGTCATGCAGACAGGCAGATTTAATTATGGGAAATAAAATGTTGTGGGAAGTTCTGTAGCCATGACATTGCTGTTGTTCTCCAAGGATCCCTTTCAGAGGTTCTCCTAATGTTATAAAGTTGCATCCCTCAGGTTTAGGGGCAAGCATGTTAAGAACACAACTTTTTCTGAGTTAATTCATTCTTCTGACTTACATTGAGCAGAAGTTGACCAAAGAGTATGCAAGGGCCAAGACATCAAGGGGACATCTGTCCATGCTGATGGTACTCCTATAATAGGATGCAGTCAACTCTCTCAGGAGAGTAGTGACTGAAGAGAGAGCCCAGAGAAGCTCTGAGGAGCAAACCACCTATCTTGCTTTTCTTTTCACCAGGAAGCATGAGAAATGCCTGCCGCTTCTTACATCCTTTTCATTCTGCCTTTGTGGGTTGCTCTATCTCACCACACTGGGAAATCTCAAGGCAGCCTGGTGTGCCCCACATCAGAAACACAGTGCATGAGCTGCTGATCTATGTGCAGCCTTTCTGCACAAGATGGGTGAGAGCTCCCAGGTGTGTGTGACAGTCAGCCCTACTGCCCAGCAAACACAATGCAAGTGGGACAACACACTCCTGCTGAACAAGTGCAGTAGGGATGCTGTGTTAATGGTCAAAGGCAGGTCAGCTTTGATTTCCTCATACCTGGTCCAGCAAGGGACCACCTTAAACTGAAGGGTATCAGATTGCCACCAGCATACAGTGCTTCAACTCTAAAGCTGCTAGATGTAGCCAGCCTGCATTTTGTGGGTTTATTTTTTCCTAGAGGGCATAATCCAGTCCATGGTGTTTTCCCTGTATAGTAAGCTCGCAACATCTTTGAGGAGCTGGGATTTCAGTAAGGAAATCTCTGAACAGTAACTGAGTACTTTTCAGCATCAACTGTAGTTGGCTGTGTAGTTTCAGCCAGAGATGAATCATCCTCAAGAACAAAAGCCCTGGGTGGGGCAAGGATGGATCTCCCTCTTTGCCTTCAACCCCATGCTTTAGATACTGCAGTGTTTTGATTTTTAAAACATGTGTCTAACAAATGTAACAGTGATAATGAGGAACATGTCAGTCAGTCATGTTTCCTGTTCATATTTCCATTTTCATTTTTAAAGTTCAAGTACATCTTGATCCCCACAAGATAAACATGAGCAAGTACAACAGAAATGTGGAGAGAAGAGTTGAAGAGCTCAGAGCCTCAATGAAAGACAGAATCACTGCACAACACAGATGGGCTCTGCTGGGTGTTAAGACTGGCCCAGCAGCCCCATCTCAAACTGATGGACCAACTGAAAAATCTGATCCCTACTTTTGTCAGGGCCTGTGCACTGATGAGCCTTGTTGTGTCCATGTCTAACAGATTTGCTTTGTGCTGCCAAAGAGACAGTGGAAGTTTCTGTGGACAATCTCTACTTCCCTCTCCTACCACAACTGCATCTAATAGACTTTTAAACTTACTCAAGCACCAAAGACCACATAAACTGACATTTTAAGTGCCTGAACTGCTTTGTGCTATGTCTTTGCTGACCAAAACCTTGCCTGCCTCAGTGGATGATGCTGAAACCTCACAATGATCACAGGGACTAATACAACTTACACAAACACAAGTGCTGTCCTTCCATGCAGGAAGGGAGATGTTTCAGGAGAGAGATGACAGAGAGACAGCTTACTCTCTTTCAAACACAACATGCATACAGAATCCTCCTCTATCACCAGCTACATAACTAAAATTTTACCAATGTGAAAATACTATTCCAGTCTCTTAACACACTTCAGCATTTTCAGTAGAAAGAGAGTATTTTGAGTCATTCTTTCAATCACAGGCCAGTTCCTGGAGTTTGTGAGTCAATTAGGTCAGTGCATCGTGATACACTTTTTTATTCTAAGAACATCTTTACTAAACTTAAGATTGGAAATTATAAGAAATAGAAAAACATAGGGGACGGGGGAAGGGACAGTAGATCGCTATCTGATCGCTATCTAGAGTTATAATAGGTATATTCAGAGGTTTCAGAAGAGTGGCAAACAGCTACAGAGAAGCTGATTGGTTTTGTCAAAAGCTCTGATGAAAAAATACATTCCAGATATCATGGTAGTAAGGACAAGAAGATAAAATACATAAGTGCTATAAAGAGACAACTTTTGAGATGAAATCTCATCCTGCTTGCAATAATCATGAGTAATTAAATTAAGAAAAAAAATTCTGGCTATCACCAATGGTTTGGCATAGATAAGGACAGTTCACTTAAGCTATTGTTCATCTATTCATAGCAATCTCTGAGGCCAGCAAACCTTCTGATAAGCAACATTGCCTACTACCACAAGTTCCTTCTTGTTCTTCTCACAATCATGCATTTCAGGAGGACAAAGGAGGGTCCCCTTGGCCACAATGTCAGCCAGCATCTAGAGTTGCTTCTTCCTCCAAAGGAATGTCAACCATTAGCGGTAGTTTTGGCAATTCTCTCATTTGCATGTAATCAGAGAGGGTTTCTGCTGTCCTCAGCCATTCTTCACTGCAATAAATAAAGCCAAATAACTAGTCTATGAAATGGGTTAAACACATTTGCCTTCTATCTCATCTTCACCAGTGCTGTGATTTATTCACACCTTTTAAAATCAGGCCATTAGATTAAGTCCAACACGTAGGTGTCCAGTGTCATTTTGGATGCCTTTGGGTGTCCAGGACATCTAAGGAGAGATACACCCTTGGGGAGTGCCAGTTGGATGCCAGGTAGACATAGAAAATTACACTCTGCGTAGGTACCCCATTTCTTCCTCCCTCTCAGCCTAGGTACCAGCCTCTAAGTAGCCACAATTGCTTTTCCTACTCTAAAAACACTGATGTTGTCTTTTAAAAAATACAACTATACCTCAGAATAATCTTATTTTATAGACCTTTTACAAGCCCTGATTAAGCATTTTCTCAGATGTATTACTGCGAGAAACAGTAAATACCAAGAGAGCAAGTCTCAAGACAAAATTGCAGAACCCGGCAATGGAGCACCCAAAATCCCCATCCATTTGACACCAGTCCTTTTTTATTAACAATGAACTTTACTCTGTCAAATATTAAAAATTCAAAGTACTTGTAATGGTGCTGATTATTACTTAGCAATGCATGGGGAAACGAGGATTGATTATTGCAATATAATTTATCACCAGCTCCTTCTGCAAGGAAAAGGGAAGCATCACTTAAAAAGCTGGACACTGTGACATGTGGCCTGGCAGGGGACAGTCTGGCTGCCTCTTGCTTAAGGTTGAGCTGACTGATCAAGTGTCACACCCAAGGTCACGCTGCAGAACCATGGCTTAGGAGGGATTACAGCACAGCGAGATCCTTAGTGACACCCGCTCTTGCCCTCTGAACTCCAGACCCTATGGCTCCTCATCAAAATGTGACCTGCTTAGATAAAAATATCCAGTATTTTTTCACTCTGGAGCAACTGGTATAAAAAATAACTACAGCCTAGTCTTGTTCTGTTTTCAGTGAGGAGTACAGGTTTCTGCTCTGCCTGTGTTACTTTCAACATGCTGCTAGTGGTAAAATTAAATAGCTAACTTGCTAGCCAGGATCCCTGGAAATAAGAATGTGTCCAATCAATATATATTGACATAAATACGCCTCATCATATCATCAGCGCATTTGGTAAGATCAGACCAGTCAATCCTTTCAGTTGCATCCAGAAAAATCACCATCTCCCTGAGAGCACAGGAGGAAGCAGGCAGCATGCCAGGATCACCAGAATTAGTGTCTCTCAACAAGTACTGGCTGCGCATCGCAACCCATGTGCGTGGTGCAGTGAACAAATCAAGTTTCGTGAGCAAGCAGCTCAGAGGTGCAGACACACAGCCTGTGTGCAGGGCTTATGGAGTTGCAATATGTCAGTCAAACCTCTGTAATTGTCCATATCTGCATTTCTAATCTGTTTCAGTTTAGGCTTCTTTCAACAAGTTTTCAGCTAAATGGCATTACCTCACATCTAAGGCAGACCAAAACCATACATGGCAAACAGCTACCAAAGTTGCCACAGCCCAGCTGACACATGGTGGCTTGCTGTGCTGCTGCTACTTGCTCATATACAAGAGCACTACACAGAGGAGACTCACACAATAAGGTGGAAATGAAGAGTGATGAGTGAAAAATACCTCGGTCCTTTAACATTTTCTAAGTGCACAGAAAGTTTCTTAACAACATAGAGGCTTTTTGGGTGGGAATCAAACCTCAGTTTGTGTTATTAAGCTGATGCTACTGAGATATATTTTCAATGTGAAGTCTTTCACTGGAAGTTTTGCTGCCTGGAACTAAAGAACCTAAGAACTGAGTATGAATAGTGAGGTTTTCCCTGACCCAAAGCAAAGCATAGTTGATGGTGTCTTTAATGATGTAATAGGTGACCCTTACAATGAATTCATAAACCTAAAGTCATTTAATATTGGGGCTGCACAGGAACTGAGTCCTTAAGATACACTCATGGCTCATTACAGAGAAGAGCTGATGTCATGACGTTTCCCAAATTCTCAAGAAGATATTGAGTATGCTCAGTTTTGATTAAGGCTGTAATACAGCCTATGCATCATCAGTGACTTCCTGCAAGTGAAGAATATTTATGGTAATTCAAAGCTCAAAAAAAAGCTCATAAGTCTGCCAAGAGGAGTTCAATAGAAACATGCTGCTATCTGAGGACAAGGGAGTTGAGGCCATTTAAGCTGGAAGGAGGTTGACCATATTTCCAACACAACATGCCTAGAACACTCAGACATGGAAGTCTCCTTCAGTTTCATTTCCCATCAGGGCTCGTTGTAGTCACAGTTCCACAACACAATTTGATTTTTTTGTATTTTTCTGACACCCTTTCTCTAAAGTAAAGAAATAACTAGAATTCCTCACTGAAGATCTTCTGAGATTTGTTTCATGACTGCTTAGCAACTTCAGACCTTCAGAAAAAAGGTGAAAAGGAGCATTATTATTAACAGGTATGATCTCCTGGGATGAGAATATCTTCTGCTACAGAAAAATATCTCTGCATTTTCCAACTTTTACTTGAACTTGTGATGTAGTGTGGAGTTGCTGGTTTTCCCAGCAACTAAAGTTCAGCTGTTACTGAGGATATTTCCAAAAACATTTCCATGATGGAAGAATGAACACAAACACCCAGTGTTTTACCAGCAGCAGAGGAAGAATTTGCAAGCAAGGCTTAGCACACCAGGCTGAAAATCTGCTTGATTATACCAGCACATAGTGGTGTGATAAAGACATGTTCAGCAACTGAAACAAATGGTGTTTTTTCCATCCCATTTAGGTCTGCCCATTCCAGTGAAAAGGAAGACATTCAGGATGAAAAGTGTCATAATTGGTCCTTCATTAATCTTGGATTGCTGACTGTTTTGTCACTCTGTCTCTTCCCTAAGAGAGCAATGGGGGTTTAGCCCAGACAGTGGGTTGTGTCACAAGTCAGGTGTCTGCTAGAGAGCCTCAGGTGAGGACTCTGCTGGATCCAGTTGTCCAAGGCATCAAAAAGAGATCTTTTATCAAAGCACCTGGTTAGTAGCCAGGTGAACCACCTTAATTCCTCAAAAAGAGCTCTTGAACACTGTCTCAGGATATCCCAGTGTAGGTTTCTGTCTAGAAATGAGTTTGCAGTTTTATATCTCATCAAAAATGTTGCCTCGTGCCACCAACATTGTGAACTGTCCTTATCACTTCAACCAGGATGGGCTAAAACATGCAAAGAAACTCTGTTCAGCCACTGTCTCTACCCCTCTCTGAGATGGTCGCCCACCTTTTCAAGCATTTCAGGAACACATTAAGTCATTTTAGGCAAGCCTTGTATGCGGCTAAACAAATGACCCTTTCTGAGCATCAAGCAAAATAAGGGCTTGGAAACAATTGGAGGAAGTCAACCAAACAGACGCTCCTGCAGTAATTATCAGCATTCACTTAGGGAAGAGGGGGAGCAGGGGAGCACCCAGTCTAGGACCACCCTCTCCTCTGAGGCTGGGGTCTGCTCCCATTGTTCTCACCGGGAACCATACCACCACCTCCAGTGGGAGCAGGACCGGGTCTTTTAATCCCCATTTCCTCTTGGCCGAATGAACCGCAGTGTATGGCAGTGACAGCTAAATGAAGGATTCCTTTTTCCAGAGGACCGGCAACAGCTCTTAACTCATAAACTCAAGGTAATTGACATTACAAACAAGGTTTACCCACAGGGACCCAGAGCAGTCAACAATTGTGCTTTAATGAGTAGGAAGGGAGAAGGGGGGAAGTCTTTACACACTGCAGTAGGACATTCTAAGAAAAGCTCTTTCCCTTTTCCAGGCAAGGCAATGATTAAAGTTTGTGCGCAAAACTCAGCAAGGAGGGAGGCCTTGCTGAAAATGCCTTTCTTCCTGGCTTTCCTGTGGAAAAACAAGGGAGATGAAAAATGGTTATTGGGACTTGAGAATGACAACAGCGGCCAGTTAACAAACCCAAACAATAAAGGAGGAAGCCAAGCTCAGATGAAAAAAGTTGAAAAACCCAGAGCTCTGGATTTTTATACACAGAAGATTTTTGCAACAGAATTCAAATACTAGGATGAACTGCAGCAGAAAAATAGAGAATGGTGTGGAAATGCCAACCCAGGTATTACATGAACTCAACAACCTAACAAACCTGAAAAACTTAAGAGGGTATCCTGCCTCGTGCTCTCTCTTCTGTTCAGTAAAGCCAAGGTCAGTTGAGAGGACTGTGTCAGCGCTTCACAGAGTGGCACAAGTCCTGATCACAGAGATGAAATGGAGAAAAGGAGCAGTACACAAAAGCATCACTGTTTGCAGGACTGCACTTGTCAATGCTTATATGGCACTGCTAAATATTCACGTTACCTCTTGGGCACAAAAAGACACTCATACCTTATAAATACATTTGAATGGCTTCTTCTTCTCAAAGTCTAAATTGAAGGCAGCTGACCCAGAAATTGATTAAACCTTTGTGCATATATTACGTACAACATAATAGCAATTTACTGGGAAAAGAATGGCATAATGAAAAATCCTTTCATCAAAATCCCCTTTATCAAAATGTTAGTGTGGCTGATCATGTTTCTAATAGGAGATCACAAAGCCAATGGACTACCTGTTCTACAAAGACAGTAAGTAAGGATGGCTCCTGCCCAGCAGGATTTTCACTTAGGTTAGGAACAACGGGAAGGTACAGACAGAGAGGCAGTGAAGTAAAGAAAGTCAGGAGTAATGGACAGTGGCCTCAGCCACCTCAGCCACCAACAGGTATTGCACTCTGAAGAAAGCGTGTTTTTCTGGAGGATTAACAAACATTCAGTCAGGACAAGCTTCACTAAATGACGTAAGTGACATCTGGCCACATCCAGAGGCTGACGGGCAGGGACAGACCATGCACATCCAATCAGTATGGACTGTTTTAGGAAACAGGAAGCAATCCACAGCTAGTACAGATGCTGTGCAGTGGCTTATGGTCCCAGACCAATGCCAAACAACTGTGGTCAGTAACATTTTTCTGCGTTGATAAATCATGGGGAAATGATTGCAAATAAATAACAAAGCCCTAAGATGGAAGAAAGGTCCTGAAAAACCTGTCCTGAAAAACCTCTAGCAGGAGGTCAAAAGAAGAGACAGGAACAAGCAAGGGCTGCCCCTGGGAAGAGACAGAGCCAGCTGCTGTCTCAGTCCCCACACACCTCTGAGAGGTATCCCATCCTCAGAGTGCAGAGCAAGTGCAAGCACCGGGGGGTCACTCTAACGAACTCAAACAAAATCAGGAGATTTTTAGTTTCTGTGTGCTGTTGCTCTTGACTGATTGGCTGTTTTTCTTCTGCTGGATCTTTAATGCGGGACAGCTTGAATCCTGCATCTGTTGCTCCATAAATCTCTGCTTTGTCATGGTCCCATCTCACTGACCGTCCTGGCACCCAGTTACACCATAATAAGCAACTGTGAGAGTTTCAACTGCAGAGGAGTTATATGTGAATCCAGCAACCGAGGAGTTAACACGGTAGCATAGATAAGACATTACCTGTGGTTTTGGATTATATTAAACTATCTGTCATATTCATGCCTTTGGTCTGCTTTAACAATATTCCCTGCCATAGCTGGGTCCCAATAACACTATTTGATGATGAAGCTTAATCATCTGGGTTGAGTTTGAGCCTTTTTCTTTCATTGCATGCAGAGTTCCCAGTTTTTGCTAGTGGCAGGACCATCATATTCACTGGAAGTAGCTCGGGCTGATGTAATACCATTCCATTGCTAGCATTGTGCTCTAAATACAGTAAACCTGAGGAGGGCAAAACAGAGACAAATTTACAGAGTACAAACTTATACAACATGGGCTGTGAATTGCCTAGACCCGCAATATCATTTTGCTTGAGACCTCAAGGTGAACTCAGACCACGTTCCCAACTTTGAAAGGCCAGTGCATTATCTGCTAAGCCACCCATCCTACTGGAAAATCTTCTCCCTGTTCATACAAAAGGAAAATCAAACCCAGGCTGCTCTGGGCTCTAAGCCAAGTCTGAACACACATACTCCCCAACAGGCAGGGAAAGTGCTGGACCAGGGCTTGGCAATTATGAACAGGCACCAATAGTTGCAAACTAGGCTTTGCCACAAAAGTCTTTATGCTGACAGCCTTGGGTATGCTCAGTTGTTTGTAACTGCAGATACATTTCCTTACTATTGCTATTGCATTCCTCCTGGAAGGGAAGACAAAGCTGGGTTATGCTAGCCGTCAGCAAAGCAGAGCTATTTACAGATAGACTCTTGAAATGCAGGCCATCATTTTGTTTTCTTCTTTTCTTCTCTGCCCTTCTACACTGCAAGCACCTTTGTTTTACCAGACAGGTACAGAGAACAGCTAGGCACTCGGATCAAGATTTTTTCCTCTCTTTTCCTTTGCTTTGAAATCTCTATCACTGCAGTCTCCTGTGAAACTGTGTCCTACATTCCTTGATGGAAGCTTCCACTTAGCTGATGTTCAGTCCTTCTTCAAGAGCATGTCCCATGTGAAGTTTCATCACAGTGTAGATCTGTTGCTACTTACATGTAATAATTTATTGTTTGTTCCATATCAAAGCCAGGTTCCACTTATTACCCTTTATCTACATGCAAAACTCCACTTGAGGTCACCACAAATGTGCCTGTATTCAACTGTTATATTGTAAATAAGCTGATACAGCACCACTGCTTTCATTATTGGCTAATAGTTCTGATCTGGCACTGACAGAAATGGATTCTGAAGAAGGTCCACAGGTTTCCCAGCTAACCCTCAAGTGGGAAGCTGAGAACTGACTTAATATTGAACAATTGCTATGTTAACTGCCCAAACTGCAAGAATAAGGTCAATAATGTTGATCCATCCCAGAGTTAGGAATCAGGTTCATCACAGTTGAAAACATGGGGTTTAGTCTTCACGTGAAGGTTAATGCAACTATGTGAAGATGCTACTGTCTACCCCTGTCAGGATAACCAGAGAGTCCCACAGCAACATCAGAGGCTAGTTTCCCCAGTAGAGTGACTGCTTCTCAGCAGCTGTGACATACTAAAAACCAATTTCCAGGGGATATTACTGGACATTAACAAGGTATTACCCCAAGTTCTGCTTCAGAAGAAACAGCCCCATCACCCTTTTTAGTGATATATTCAAGGAAAAGAGCTGCAGTGCTGAGGAATGGCAACACTCCTGTGGGATAGTGCAGTGATTGCACTAGGCTGAAGGCAGAGTTCTGAAAATGAACTGTCTCCTCTAGCACCAGGGGATACCCTCTTCAAGGTCACACAACTATTTCTGATGGGATTTTTTTATCATGGAAAGTCTTTCCTGAAAAATTAAATGAGATGTATACACAGTGCTGGAAGAGAGCCTGACAGCATCACAAAAGACAGGACAGAGGGGTTGCTTTTTGTATCCATGAATAAAGACCAATATGGGCATGGAAAGAGCAGGAGCTGTCCATGTCTTTGAAAGACCTGCAATGCTATCCTAAACTAATTATATTTACATTTATACAGCACAGACATCCTGGGAGGCTTGAAAATTCATGAACAACATTGCACATTGCATATCAAGAAAGCTAAGGAGCTGAAGTCAAAATGCATGCAACACACTGATTCAGAGAAAAGAAAATTTATGCAGAGTCCTTCTGAGTAAACCGCTACTTTTATAAGAAACACCACTTCTGCATAACAAACTGCTTGGTTTATCATTCTCAGAGTGCTGGAAGACAGTATCAGTTCTGCCTAGATTTGTATCTGAAGTCCCAGAGTACAGAGATAAAACAAACTTGTGTTAAGACCACTAAGCCAGTACTCTTACTCCCTTATTAGGGTTACTGGCTCTTTTACCACTTAGGCATTGCATGGATAGATAAACTGACACTAGTTCACAGAATCACAGAATCACAGAATGAGTCAACTTGTAAGGGACTACAGTGGGCCATCTGGTCCAACCTCCCTGCTCAAGCAGGGTCATCCTAGAGCACATGGCACAGGATTGTGTCCAGGTGGTTCTTGAATATCTCCAGTGAGGGAAACTCCACAACCACAGTGGTTTAGAAACTATTAAAATGCACAGTGGTAAACACAGTGCAGCATCACTGAGACTGTAATTGTGTAATTGGTTGTGCTAGAGGAGCAATTTGGTGCTTTAAGGCTTGACAGGTGATGTGAAGTGCTTCCCAGCCACTTATGTTTGGAAGGGGAGTGAGTTTGCATTTGGCAGAGCGAAAACCTTCCTAAACCTTGGCATTTAGAAGTATTGACCCCCAAACAGATTTTTGCTACTCACTGGGAAATAATTCTTAGCCACGGGAATTGCCGAAAGTTACTCCTCAAAGCTCAGTTCCTATTGGGAGTATGTTCAAGTACTACCTTATTTAAATTTTTTGCCTCCTTGGAGACTAAGTGTGCTATGGCTGAAACTCACCTGGCCTGCCTCAGGCCACCAAATCTGTCTGGTTTGCCCATGGGTCCAACATGGATGCCTTGGAGTTTGAGAGAGCCCATAGCTCTTTGGCCTTGACAAATCCCCGGTCAGTGCCTCCCTCAGCCAGGCCAAGCTGCCATCCTGATCTTGCAGAAAACAGCAAGCTCTGCAAGTCACTGTGCCACGTGCATGTACCTCCAGCCAGGCTTGAAGACAGTACCAACCCTACCATGATGCAACAACAGACTGCTTTAGATGGGCATGATCATGAGAGAGGGCTCCCTTCCTTCTCCAAAATATGACTTGTTCCATGACACCATAGGCAGGTTCACAAGATCACATGTGAGACCACAAAGCAAGTTCTTCGTGCCCATCACTAAGTGATCCTGTGGTTACTTAAGAAAGGCTTCGACTTCCCAGGCTCAATGAATAGCCCCAGTGTCTGCTCAGAATAAGGGAAGCTGTATGGCTCTCATCATCGGAAACATATAGATTTAGGCATCTAACTTTTATTCCCCATAATCAATTGTTTTAACCCTGCCACAGTGTTCAGACATTTAGCCAGAGGGGGATGCAGACCAGGGATCAGACTTCTGTGGACTATAGCCATGTAAATGTCTCATCAGCTATGCAGGTATATAAAACTGATGCAGACACTTGGAGAAAAGGAGAGGAGCTTGAAATCAGCATCTTCTGCTCACCAGGCTGGACCAGCTCAGCCCTGATGCACACCCCACTGCTACCCCATCAGCCACGAGACACACACACAGCCTGCAGCAGCAACCGCTATTCAGGAAGATGGAAGGAGCCAATTTTTTGTCATTAACAAAAGGCAAAGTGTCTATTAAAAAAAATAAAAGGCGTCACAAAACAAACAAAATGATTCATTGGGATTTTAGAACTCACCTCCAGACACAGCAGGAGGGGAAGAGCCTGCCATTGCCCATTCTGGATGCAGAATGGGATCAGCCCAAGAAAAAGCATGTTCCCACAGTAGACAGTTTGAGCTTGTTTTGTCAGACACTGAGGTTCAAATGACCTTTCTTTTTTGGCACAGGGATTTTGGCAGCCTGGAGAATGCTGGTGCTAAATAACAGTAACACCAGCTTTTCCCTGGTACCACATACAGTAAACAATGCAAACAGTGTTTCAGGGACTTGGTGGGGCTGAGCCACCGACTGGGATGCAGAGACAGATGAAACTTTGGTTAGAGAATGAATAGTTCTTATTTACTTGTAATCCCCACCTTGGTGGGGGACACAGACATCCATATGAGAGCAACTCCTTTTTCAAAAAGATTTTTCACCTTCCTTGTCTCTGTTCTCTGTTCTCTGCTTCTTCCAATACCTTCTTGGATGTCATCTCTTCAGTTAATGTGTCATGCAGAAGAGGTACCCAGTCACAGGAACAATATTGAGAAACAAAGGAACAGTATTAACAGCTACAGAAAAAGCCAACGTAATCTTGCACTGCAGGTTTTCTACCTGAAGTTACCTTTTAATTCAGCTATTTGTGACTTTAAGTGATTTTTTTGTTTAAAAACTTTTTAATGCATAATACAAACTCAATTAATTTTTACAGAAGGATATTTGGTACTTCATCTTCTCACAAGGTGAAAAGCTTTGTGAGGAAAGAGTCCCCCTTAAGTTCTGATACAGGTGGACTCTGCTGTCTGGAGGCTCTCAATCATTGCTAGACATAAAAGAATCCAAGCAGGGGCTTGGCCGGCTTCCTACCTTAGACCTGTCTGGTCTGCATCTTACTGAATGGCACTCCACTCCAAAAGAGTGAGTATGCAGGTATCTACAACTCCCTTCAACTTCCTGCCAGGAACAGACTTCTCAGAATACCAATAGAAGGCAAGAACAGACATTTCAATTGGGGGAAAAAAAGCGATCCAAAAAGCTAAGTGTCACTAGCTTTTGATCAGCTTAGCTGTAGAATCATTCTAGGCAGCAAGGCAGAAGGCTTGCTGGGAACTCTCAAAGACACAAGAAAGGTAATACATGGCTCAGTATTACCTGGAAATGTTTGATTTATTTCCTGAAGGCACTGTGCCTCTCAAAGGCTCCAATAGGTTTACTTCCTGCCTGGCTGGCTTTCCCCTGTTCCACTCCAGACCACGCTGCTAAAAGACATCTTTCAAATTAACTATTTTACACATTATTACAACATTTAAATGACTCCAGGTGGTAGATTTCAAAGGAGATGAAGGTAGAAAGTCAACATCTCATTTCCTTTCAGAACCTTTGGAAATCCCACCTTCAACTTCAATCCCAACTCCCTGCAGCAGTTAGTGCAGCAGTTCACGCAGGGAGGACATGCAGGGAGGTTGCAGTCACCCACCAGCTCAAAAGATGAACTCAGCTGGTGGTCCACTCTCTTGGAAGGTGCTCAGCTACGGTGTCCACTTGGCAGGGACCTGTGTCCTCTTCACTCACCAGAGAGGACGTGGTGGCACAGACTGAGCTCCCACAAAAACAAGCAGCTGTCCAGGTCTCAGGCTGCAGGGAGTGCCAGAGTCTGGCACTGGAATTGGATGACAGCAGAGACGATAGCTGTGTGAGATACAACCAGGCAGATGATCCTGGTGGCAGAGCTGAGAGAGGAGATTTACTGGTGGAGTCATTCTATACCATCCCTGTGGCAAATGCACCAGCCAGCTCCATCACAAGAAGCACAGGATCCCCTACCATCTCACCACCAGGCAGAAGAAGGGACCTAAGACATGGGGAGAATGGAAACAGGTCTCTGCTCAAGGCAGCCTGCCTCAGCTACTCAAATGTCCTTATAAAATACATATGAGGCTCCCCAAATTACGACCTCCTCAATCGAGAAAAAAAGAAGGGTAGTTGTTGTCAATGAGTCCTTCTGAGTGAAACAAAGGGCCAACCAGTCCCAACCCATAGGGAAGTGTGCTGTCTCCCTGCGGCCTGTATAAGGGCACTGCCAAGAAACTCTCAGGTCTGGTACGGTCCTCTGATTATTATGGTTTTCAGGTGAGCAGTGATGAAGTCCAAGCAAGAAGTCTGAGAACAAATAAGAGGGACATCAGGGCAGCTGGTCAAGAAATTTGAAGGAGAAGTTGTATTCCCCTCTATCTTGCCAGTTGCAGAGAATTATGGGGATAGAAACAGGAAAATCATACAGATGAATATATTGAGGTGCTGAAGTGTGTCCAGAGAAGAGCAACAGCAAAGACTTTTGAAAAGTTTTGGGGAACAAGTCAGATGAGGAGCAGCTGAGGGAGCTGGGATTGTTTAACCTTCTAGGCAAAGGAGAAAGCAGAATCAAGGAACATATCAGTATCTTCTGCTTTCCATAGAAAAATCTGATATAAAAGTTCTTTGAAAGAGAAACTGGTTTTTGTATTGACCTGAAATATATTGAAAAACATGAGGAGGTATTTGTCTTCCTCTGAAAACGATGGTACTATTTTTTTCACGGCAAGGACATATATGTTATGGTTTTTGGTCTGTTCAAGTATAAGAAATACTGTCTTAGCTACATGGAAGTAAAAAAGTCAAGATTGATTCAAGAAAAACTTGCACAGGATCAAACCCTACTACATGCTGATTAACATCTACTCCTAAGGAAGATATTTATCTTGCAATATGAAACTATTGCTCCTTTTCAGAACACAAAATTATTTTTCTTAGAATAGTGGGTTCCTGGCACTTTTTTATAATCTGACCATAGATTATCCTGCTGTATATCTTTCTGTCTGTCCATCTGCTGATCTATGTGGTTCTGTTCTCACCAGAGAGATACCTGTAACACCTCAAATATAAACAAATATAAACTTCAAACTTCTCAGAAAGGTGAGAGCAAGAAACACATGCTCTTTCTTCATGTGAAATACCACTTTCTCACCAAGGAGGTGAGGTGGAGCACTGAACAGAAACATCCAGTGGTCCCACCATCAGTGGGAATCAGAAGAGAGCTAAATTAAATTATGTATTTTCCTATTTGTCTGAAAGAATGCAGATGAAGGAAAGGCCAGAGGCTGTCTACAGGACCTGCATGTATCAACACAGCTAGCAACAGACATTTGATCACCTAAAGTAGAAATAAGTCATTTATAGTTAGAAACATAAGCAAAAGCATCATCTGTTCAGAAAATAGCTCCCCTATCTAACTTTGGTGGAGACACAGTGTGTCCACAGTGGCACAAATCCTATTTTCTTGGGTCTGGTTGGATGAGTTGGGAGTATGAACAGCAGACTTTCAGAACCAAAGGAGTATTGGAGGTAGCTTGGTCAGCTACACGGGTATTAGGCCACAGCCCATACAAATGCCGAGAGAACTGTTAAATATTTCCATTAAACTGAACCAATGCTACCTCTGCTTTCCCCATGGGCAGATGGTCATACCACACAAACCCAGCCTGATCCCTCTTGTCCCCCTTATACCCAGCCCTGTTCCCAGCTCTCAAGCCTTTCCTCCCCACCAAAATTAGAGTTCTGTTTCTCTGCTTCAGCCTCTGCCCACAGCAGGCTGCCTGGCTGCTGCTACTCGTGCTCCCAGACTGGAGTGGATGATGATCAGAACTCCTTTCTGCTTCTGCACTCCTGGAATGAAGTGCTGCATTTTCAAATCTAGACAATGAAGTTCAGCATCCTGACCCTGCATTACGTTCCACAAATATCTATTAGATTAGTAAAACAGGTATTTAGGGACCAGTGCACTCATTTGAATGTTCAGATACAGTAATTTGGCACCTGATCCTGGTTTGAAAACTGGGTCAACTGTTAAGCTTCTTCTCTGATCTGCCTTCTTTCACTGGTGACAATCAGCAAAAACTACTTTTCTAACCTGAGACAGCCTTGCAGATTAATATGTCAGAACATTGTCAGAGAACTAGCATCTATGGGGCTACAAAAGTATGTGGTAACTTTCTGAAAAGGTAGAATCTCACCAGCCTTTGCAGAATTACATCCCGAGAGGTAGGAAAATTCTCCCAACAAACTGATGTGTCTAATGTGAGAAAGCTCTAATATGTCTTCAGTCCTCGAAAAGTTTTCACACCCAGGGCCGGGTGATGCTGTGAGCATGTTCAGCAGGCATAATTTTCAGCTTCCCCTGAACAGATGCTCAGGTAAAAGACTATATGAAGGGTGGCTGAAAAGACTGAACAGGGGAGTGTTTGTGAAAAATATATTCTATAGGCTGAGTGGATACTGAGTTTTTATCAGTTTCAATTCTGATCACCTGTGTGCCGATATATTGAGGAGGGCTTGCTGATGCTTATTTTTCAATTTTATTATTTTGTTGTGTCAATCCTGTACACAGAGCTGCCCACAAGCTGAAAGCTTGTGTTTCTATCTATTTCAATTTAGAAATTGTCAAACTGAGAGCTGATGACCTCAAGCTCTTTGTTTATTAGAACAAACCCAAAAGTCTACAAAACCACATTAACTCACTTGGATCAGCTACACAGAAAAACCATGGTCAGGCTGGGCTCAGTGTTTTACTGGGCTGTGCCAATCCTGAACCCCATCCCCTTCCATGGAGCCTTTGAGAGCGGACAACTGAGGCAGGAAAGCAAATCACAGAATCAGAGTCTTGCTGCCTTTCCATCAAAGAAACCATTGTGCCTAAGCCCCAGCCCAGCTTTTCTCACCTGATGGTGACCCAGTCCTGGGTGAACACACAAGCACCATCGCTCTTCAGCATAGTGGCTACCAAACCTTCTGTAAATATTAGATTATCCTTTCCACCACACCAGCAGCACCACCTGTGGTGAAAACATTCCGCTAGGGTTCAGCCCAGGTGCAGACACCACCCCTGGAGTTTCCTGGCTCATCCACAGAGATGGTACACTCTGGGATCTCCAAAGGGAAAGAGATGGAGGTGACCAGCTCTTGATTGGCCTGATTGTAGCTTTGGGTGTTACTGTGAGCTGCTTACAGTGACCTTGTGTTGGCCTCTGTTATTCTCAGCATGCTGGACACTCTTTAATTCAGATTATCATTTATATTTGGGCGTTTCAGCATCAGCCTGTGAATTTCAAGTTCCCACTTTGAGCAGCATGCCTCATGTTTATGGTGATAAGTCGCAAGACACTCATCGACAGATGCTTGTTGCTTAGGCTGGCAAATGATGTCTGAGATCACGTACTGTGTTTTGGCTATGATTTTAAGTCTCAATTCGAGACAATTTTTTGCCAGTTTCAAATCATAGCTGAACTACCAGAGGGACTCATGCTTAACTTGGATGTGTTTACTATCAAGTGTATCATTACAGCTCCCCTTTTTGTAAATTCACTGAACTTGTTCATTTCCCTTGATTAAGGAGCATGCCTGACTATTTTTCTGTTTTGAAAGAGGTGCTCAGGAGGAATGGGAGTTCCTCAATGCCCTAGCGAGATCTATCCATCTCCAAGCCCTATTTAAAGAATACTCTCATGGTGTTGGCAGAGGCTGGCTCCAGCAGTGTACCACCTTGGCCATCCCCTCCCAATGATAGGGCCAAAGCAGGGAGATGCACAGCTGCACAGGAACTTCCAACTAGTCACATCAGGATTTCTCTAGCCACACACAGAACTGGAGGGTAACAAAATACTGCGTCAGCACGGGGCATGTTTAAGTCTTCCAGAGAGCTTAATTTTTACTATTCTGCTAATACAATATGGGGAGTTGTTCACATTTCACATTGTTTCTTCTTTACTGCTTATTCTATAATCTTCTTATCAGTTGTTCTTCCCATAAATGCTGCTGCTAGAGTGGTGAAGTTTCTCCATTAAAAAAAAATGTCATTATCATTTCAGCAGCCTGACCAGGCTCCTCTCTTTGTTACGCTGTGCTCCACCATGAGCTGGGAGGATGAGCTGCACGGCAGGACCCCCACTTCGAAGGCACCGGGGTGCACACGTGCATGAGCGTGTGCGTGTGTGCAGAAAGGGAATGAGAGAGGGAGAGAACGTGTGTGTCCCCAGTTTAATTAGAAAATTTAATTGGATGGAGTTTGGGTCATTTTTCCCCCCTCCCGTTTAGAGCTGGCTGCAATAAACAGACTTTTCTCTTTCCCTTTCATCCTTCAGTGGTTTGTAGTTCTGCATCTGCTCTGCTGGCATTGTCTCTGCTAACGGCCATACCGATCAGGAAGCCAGAGCCAGGAGGCAAATGAAGGGACTGCATTGATACCACTGATCACTGAGCCCCACATAACTGGCAACTGTTTCTGTCTTTTACCTCTGGAGATGAGTTGAACAGATTGTGTAAAATTTGGTGGCTTTCAAAAAAGAAAGGGGGGTGGGGAAAAAGAGAGGGACATCTTATTGCCTCGGCCCTCTCACTACCTGGTACCCAGGGGTCTGTTGAAACAACATCCTCAGCACAGGAAGCAAAAGTGAAAAATTCGTGGAAGTGAGCAAATCCGCTGATTTCAGGGAATGTTTGTACAAAAGAGTGAGAGACTAAACACACTGCTCCTTTTTCTCTGTGAGCGGATGCTACAGGCTTGAGTCCTACCACAGAGCCCTCCACCTCTCAGCTTTGGCTCTGCTGTGGCAAGAGAACAGGCAAAGCCTCGCACCATATGTTTGGGAAAGTGCTCATCTCGGACACATAGGAACCAGTGCCGGGAACAGCAACTAACATTCGAGAAAGTCTGAAGGTGTGGAACACATCTCACAGATGCTGTTTTCCCTTGCTCAGCAGCATCTCATTGAACAGGATATGGGTCACAGTCATAAGGTGAGATGGATATTTGTCATCTCTACCCAGAAGAAATGGCCTGAGGAAGATGACTGATGGCTTTCTTGCTGTCCTCAGCTCGTCTTTCAAGTGAGACAGTGAAGATATTCTCCCTCACCATATTCTACCACCTTTCTGCACACATCAGTAGCTCTCCTGATGCTTGCTGCATGTTTGAGACTGCTGATGAGTTACATGGAGGTGGATGTTTGCCTATCCTTATCTAGCATTGAGGAAGACCACAAAAAATTAAACCTCTAATAGAGCATAAAGTTTGATACAAACATTTCCTTTCTCTGAATTTGAAGACAAAAAAGACAAGGTGGGCCCCCACCATATCATCCTCTTGGTTCCTCAAGTGGATCAACTTCAAACACAGGCATTATATGGTCCACACACCCTATAATCTCTCTCTCTTTTTCTTCTTGCTCTCCCTGCCCCCTTCCCACCACATTAAACAGTCAGGCTGGGATCAAATTCAGCTTACTTGAATGTATATCATTTCCAAGTTGAAGTCTAATCTGCAGCCTTGTCCCCAGTGAGATACTCAATTTACAACTCCTGTAACTAAAGCTCATTGTTACGGCTATAATAATCAAATGTATCACTTTCCTGAAGGATACTTCTGGTCAACATTTTGTATTTTTTAGAAAGTTCTCTATAAAATTCTTCTTTTTGTTATGCCACATGCAGGCTTCCTGCTTCATTCAACCTTTCCTTTTCTTTCTGTGTCCTATTCATTACACCAATGTAAAGGCAAAAAAAATTATATTTCCCTTGGAAGAATCAAAACTGTTCATGTCTATGAAAGAATAATAGCATGACCAGGGGACTGTAGATCAATGTTATCCAGATCAGCACTTAAATGGAAATCACTCTGCATGAAAAATTCACGATGCCCTCTATCCTTTACATGGATAATGGGGACATCTGGTTACAGCAGACAGAATCATTTTACGTACATATATATGTGTGTGTGATATACAGAACTATGTGCTTTTGGTGTAATCCAGACAGTGACTGACATTGCCAGAATTAGTTATTTCATAGCTATTTTGAGGACACTAATAGACCTTTTCCTAATGAATACAAGTTCCTAATAGAAGCATTATCAGGATAGGACAATAGGCTAGATAAGAACACTGCTGAGACCCCATGATGCCTGCAGGTTACCTGCTGCTGATATTTTTCATATTGATAAAAGCAATGGTGGCCAATCCTCTAGCCCATTCATTTCTCATTCTTTGATCCCAGCCCTGCTGAGGTTTCTGCAGCCCTGGAAATCTTGGCATCACCCGCATTAAGGATGAAGTGCAGAGCCTCTCCACATTCGAGGCACTTTGCACACTTTTTGCCCACCTATGTCAAAAGCAGTTTATTCCGTGACAGCCTCATAGAGCAGCCAGGGAAAAACTGTCTTAAATGTCTGACCACCCTACTGAGGACTGTACAAACCATGCGTTTACCCACCACCCTGACTCCACTTCTGAAGGCTGATGCCTCAATGCTTTACATCCCAGGACTCAACAGGACTCTCTTGCCCTTTAAGCACAACTGGAGGAAAAATGTCAGCAACTTCTCTGGCCTTCTAATGTCAGGTACTTGGGCTAGAAAGTGGAAATCCCAGTTTGGTCGCTTACCTAGTCCCACAGGACTTGATCCCATGCTCCCACCAGTCTGGGGAGGGAGTGCCTTGAGGAAGAGGCTGGGAATGGCTGAGTGGAGAGGCAACACTTCCACCTGTCCTCCCAGAAGCGGTCACTGCATGAAGGCTTTGAGGGCTAGGAGAAGCAATGCCAAAAAGAGACTTGTGCTACAGTCTCCACATTTAAAGGCAGACACGAGTCTCAATTTCTCAGCCCTACCCCACTGTGGATTTATACTTAACATGATCCGGTCTTTGGACAGAAGTTGCTCATTTTGATTTGTAATGGGGATATCTCTGTCTTTAGTTAGGCTTTTGAAAAGAACATTAGGCCTATATTGTGTTTCTTCTCAAAAACTCTCACAGCTGCTTCAGTTTTGCCTGTAAACACATCAAAAGTTTAAAGAAACGAGTAAGCTTCCCTCCCCTTTCTCGGGAAAGTCAGGGATCAGTGTGCAGTGTTGCACAGCACCCCAGAGTCCGCAGAGTGCGTCTCCTGGCTATGCCCACTGGTAGCCAAGGCCAGAGGACAGGAGGGCAAGTCCAGGGTCCGGAAAGGGACACAGCAGCACCCTCACCAATGTGCAGTAGCATAAAGGATTGAAAGATGAGCAGCAGTTCAACTTTTAATTGTTGGGCATCAAATGTAAAGGCAGAGGCCAGCATGGAGAGAAGACCGACCCAAAGGTTTTCAGGATACACATGTACAAAGGTGCACATATGTTAGCATTAGAGATTAAGAAAAAACCCTGTCTTCTACCTGGAGAAAAGACATGAACAAAAGACATACAAGACCAGCAATCCAGAGATAGAAATGATAAAAGATAAATCAAGATTATCTCCCATCACAAAGGAAAAACGAGTAGTATATTAGCTGTCCAAATTAACAATACATCAGCATATGCTTTTATTATCTATATATATTTAGCTGTCTTGGATAATATAATCAGATGAGATCAGCACAGGAGGATCCTATACTATGCACTTATGTCCTAATAAATATGCACAAGAACTACTTCACATACTGCTCAGGCCAGAAGCTGCTCTCTCCATTGCCATTAATATTGATTGGTGTTTAAGTTGAACTCACTGTCAGTCCATTGCACCAGCTCTAATGTGACAGCCATGGATAGTGCAATTTCTGTTTCTAACACAGACCTTAATCTTTCTGCACTTTCTGATTCCCTCAGTATCTGCTGTCTCTCCAGTTTCTGCTTCAAATATAGGCCCAAGATGGAGTTTACATAGAGGAGAAATTTTCATACATTAAATATAAAATTTTTCTCCATCATTCACACAATTTTAAACATTTAAATGAGGAAATTAACTGTCGAGTGGTACAGACTAGATCTAATCTCATTAATCCTACAATAACTGAAATACAGAACTTCCCCTGAGGCCATGGATTAATGACCAGCTAGGTGGAGCTGCTGAAATGAAGCACAGCCAAGTGCTATTAACCCCAGCCAGGCATTATTTGATCCCAGAGGAAATGTCCTGTCCAAAATTCGTTAGCACTTGGGCGAGAGGAAGAGGGAGGAGAAGGGTGCCCGTGGGCTGGGTGTGTGGAGGACACCCTTCAGACTGTTGCGCACAGAGCATTCCTGCATGCTCCCTTCACCTCCCGACTTCCATTCATCCCTCCTGCATCTGCCCTAACCCACGCTGACCAGTGGACACATAATTAAAATGAATTAATGATCTGAAGCAGAAACTGTGTTTAATGAAGCCACACTCAGACTTGTGTGCTAATGCCAGCCCTGTTTGCCGACAAATATTTACTAACCCTCTGTGCATAAAGTGATGAGCCACCTGTTCTGCTCTCTCATTATGTCTCCGGAAGTCTAAAGGTAGCACTGTCTGGTTAGACCTGCAGCTTCCAAGCCACTTGAAAGGCTCATAAACGTCTTCAACAAAGCTGAGCCAGATCTGCCAAGATCTGTTTGTTTCAGTCTCCCTCTTTTTTTAACTCCAGCCATTGTTCACTTCCTAGATGCAAACTCAACTGAATGTTCTCGCCTCTTTTAGCAGAAGAGGTAATTTCCTGGTTAAAGGTTCCCACCAAATAATTTCTGTCTTTTCAAACAGAAATTGGAAATCCTTTAAGCTGCATAGGTTGCTTCTATCCTCAACAAAGTGCTCCAAAAGGAAAGAAATAGGAAATAAATAATATTATTAGTAGTAATAATGATATTAGTAATACTAGTAATAGGAATAGTTATGGAAGACATACTAGTCATAAAAATAGTATTTAGCATCACTGTAATGTAATTAATAATAGTAATGATTTAATTGTCTACTCTTGTTTTCATTGAACTAAATGAGAGTTTTGGGATTTACTTCAATGGGAATAGGGTCAGATCCTAAACAAGAAAGGGTTATTCTACCAAAAAAAAAAAAAAAAAAAAAAAAAAAAAAAAAAAAGAAAAAAGGAAGCAGTATAGGATTAAATCTCCCTCCCCTTTCCACTCCAAGTAAAAGAAAACCAGGAAAGATTAGAAAGCTGTAAGGAAGACAGACAAGCAAGAGACAAGCAAAGGTTAAAAAGCAAATAGAGCTGCACAAATAGCACTGGATGGTGCCCCTATTCACATCATTAGGGGAATGTCCACCTTAGCAGTCCCTTACCAACAGGAGTGAGGGGCTCCATGCACAGTTTCTCTGGAAGAATTAAAATGCGCCTCACATTTCACCTCTCTGCTCAGTATGCTTTGCTGCTGCACTGAGGTGTTAGGTGCTCCTACATGCTCAGGCTCCCATCCATCCCAATGTGTGAGTGTGGGAAGCTCTAGGATTCACATGAGGAGACAAAGTTCCCACACAGTCAGGTAACTTTCTGCCTTTGGCACACAGGATGGAGGCTGCTGCACACAGAAAAGCTGACACACTGGTGTGAACAGCTTGAACATTCAAGTGACACCAAACACAACAGGCCAACTCTACAACAGGCCAAGTCTGAGCTCACAAGAGCCAAAGTTGAACATATCATACCCTGTCAAAGGCCAGGAAAAAAGGCCCTAGAAACAGCCCTTGCTCACACAGTACCATGTTCAGCACAGTTTTTGGGAAGCTAGACCCAGAGGGGCAGCTCTGGCTATGGAGGTAGGCTGAATCATGCACCTCTAGTTAGAGAAGGAAGAGTGGTTGTGAGCACAGATGCACTCCACATCTTTTTTCCACCTCTACTGCCCCTCATCCTGCCATCAGCCACAAAACTTTCTGTTTCACATCCATATTTTTCTGGAAAGGGTATGACACAAAGCAAAGCTCTGCAGTATTACAAGGTCATGAAAAAAAAAGGAAGGAAAAAATAAAAGAAGGTACTGCCTGCTTGTTCCTCCATCTCACCGTAGCCAAACATTAACAACTGATTGTTCTTTTGTAGATAGTTGACTGCTTCCAGTCCTGACACGTGCAATTGCCTTCTGGCGTCCCACCCAACAAAGCACAGTGTGAAAGGATGTACATATGAAAGCTGGGGTAAATTCAAAAACATCAGTCCCAGCCTGCAAGGGAGCTGAATTCAAGATCAGCAAAACATACAGGAAAGGACAATGTATAATGGAAGTAGAGGGGGACAGAGGGGAGGGTGTGCAGGGGGAGGGGATAACATAAACATTCACGCATGAAAATATTAGGTGATTCTTGTTGCACAGTGACTTGAATTCCAAGTATTTATGTGGTCATTTCCATTTCTTTTCCCAAGAGGGTGCTGGGACTGGCATGGCTGTCATAGGAGTGTGAGAAGATGCCAGCACAGGCAAGCAGTTTCCAAGGCAGAACTACAGCAATACCTGATATTGTATTAATGTGAGTGCTGGCCATCTGGCCATTAGGGACAAGCTGCTGCCAGGGTGTCTCTCTTTTTCCATCTCATTTCAGAAGCTCTGGAGCCTGGGACTGAGACCCCTAGGGAGATTCTGGCTAAAGATCATTCCAGCATCCACTCAGATGTTGTAGAAAAAGGGCCAGAGAGCTGATAAGGCAGGAGAATGTGCTCACACCCACACAGAAAAAAACAGAGAATAACACTGAATGGGGGGGTTAGAGGCAGAAAGAAAATGAGAGCAGATGAACAAGGGAATGGTTTAAACAAATAAAAGGGAGGAAGCAGGAAAAGGAAAAGAAAAACAAGAGGCACAGCACTCACTCAAAGAACCCTTTAAAGGAGGAGAGAGGAACAGAGAAGAAAAGGTTCAATAAGGAGAAATAGCTATCATTAAAGAGGCAGGGGCTATGAAAGGACTGCTAGCACAATGCACCTTTTCGGATTTTAACTACTCAGGGCTAAAGTAAGGGCTTTCAATTTGCCCTCTTGTCCCAGGAACCTACCCACTTGCCCCCAGCCAGTGCTGGGGCTAAAAGACTAGGGAGTGTGGGTAAAGGTGGCAAAACTTTGTCTTGTCAAAATAAATGCACTTCCTTATGCTTATTTATCTACTTTTTAATGGTCATTGGAGCTGCTTAGACTGGGAATTTTTCCAGTTTGTAGAAAGGTAAGTACAAAGTCGATAGTCATCATTTTACATCAACATGGAAAATTACATTTCTGGAAATGTCAGTGGCTTTACTGAATTTCTATTAAATCAGAAAATTGAAAGGAATAAATGAGGGCACCTAATTCTTCTGTAAAAGAAAACAAAACATCTCCCTACAAAATAAATCTTGGCTAATGGGTGAGGAAATGTCATGGAAGACTGAGAGTACTAGAAGGACAGCCTCACTTCCTGCAAAAACTGCTCAAGAGGCAGTGCTACAGTGTGATTTCCTGAGTAAATTACTGAAAAATAGGCATCATACACAACTGTTATTTCTGTTGCTATTATTACTGTACTACTGTTATTTGGGTCCAAGAGGATCTGTGGACAGACTTGGAAGTCTGAAAACAGGATCCCTTCTGAAATCTCCCATTCTTCCTCATTTTACCTGATGTCTCTCTGATAGCATTTAAAGGATGTTTTTCAAGAACATGCTTCTGGCACGAAAATTGGGGCATTAAATCCTCACAGAGGAACCTGAGTCCATCTCTGGATCATACCAAACTAGGAGGGGGAATCTAAACTGCATTATGACACAAAGGACATTTAGGTCTGGGTGGCGAATCTGGTGTGGGTCTCAGTTTGTGGTTATCAGTAGCTCCAGAGGGCATGGATTACAAGAGAGGGGAGCTGAGAGAGCATTTTTCACTGACATGGATCATCCAGGAGTAGTAAAAGAGGATACCAGTGCTCTGTGGAGCCTCTAGTTAATCTGGTTGGACAAAGAAAACACAGAGGCTGAGTATCTGCTGCTCAGTGGGGCTAAAGATGAGAAATCAAGGTGTTCCCTTCTCACTGCAGATTACGCGGAGAAGTACAATCTTCCCCCATCTCTGAGAAGCCTGAGACCACCACTTCTTCCTCAGGGAGGTGACTTGGGGCACAGCCTGTCCTGGAGCAGGAGAATAGGGGATCTCTGTATAGCTCAGAGAGGTGACACTCAGCAGAAGACTTGCTTGGGACACCACCTGCACAAGTGCACTCATGGTGCTTCTGCTTGTTATTCTGAGGCCACCAGGCAGACACTACTGCTCTGTGGCAGCAGTCATGCAGCTGGGGCATGGGTACAGTTATTTGTTTTGCCAGGAGGGCTTGTTCTTGCAGCTGTGGAGGATATCTCTCTTTCTCGCCTCTTCTGCTTCAGACAATGGAGAGAAGTAGCACGGGAAGGAGTAGAAGTGAGAGGAAGACAAAACTGTGGGACATCAGACCAAGATATAGCCAGCACTCACCAAGATAGGACTTTGCAATGGGCATTTCACAGAGCAACCCTAGAAATGGTCATAAGACTCTATTAGTCTTGTTCTATGATCTCAGCTGGACAGACAAGTGATGACACAGAAATCAATGTCAAAGTTTTGCACAGTGCCAGTTCCATCAGGCTCACAAGGAAGCTGAAAATCATTCTGCAGGAAAGCACAAGCCTCTATATCACAAGTAGTGTTGAATCCAGCTTTACAATATTGTGATTATGATATTCCCTGGTTAGAAGAACAACTAACTAAACAATAATGGATTACATATATTGTTTGGGATTTTATCCTGTCTCATGAAGGCAGAAAAACTATGAAGGACTTATTGTTCAGAAGTAATATAATTCACGCTCCACAAAAATCAATCCTAATGCAAACATTTATATACAAATATGACCTTTTTCATAAAGTGCACTTTGACATTAGAGCCTAGCCTTGGCATGTCCTGATAGACCAAGTTCTTCAAAAAAGGTTTTCATTACCTTTCAGGACCAGTCCTTAACCTCAGTCTCTCCTTAATGTTCATATGGAACTTTCTTCCCTTTTTAGGCTTATTTTTGTTTTTAACCAAGAGCCAATTAGACAGGTTTTGAATAAGGTTGGAGGACTTTTTGTTCAAATGAGAAATTTTTAGTCCCTTGAAGTGTAATGGGTTTTCAATGGAAATCCTCTCCTGCTGTGCATTGATCAGCTATTGATTGGTGAGGGTTTAAACTAAATTATCACTACCAAATAAAAGACTTTCAAGATGAAGGAACTGAGCTGAGCATAGTGTTATATGAAAAGTAAGCCAATCCTTTGTGATGGAATCGAAAGACCCTGGTCACTCTTGAAGAAAAAAAATGTTAATTGAAAAATTCCTTAAATAGGTAACAGCTCTGAAAGTCTGCTTTACATAAAAGATATGAAATCACAATCAGTTGACAGAGACAAAAGAATCTGGCAGCTCAAGTGGTTTTTCTCTCTAAATGGTGCTGATTATTTTCCCATTCATGGATGACATGTAGTGATGGAAATTAGTCATTTGAGAAGAAAGGACTAATGACAGCTGAACTTGTGGGCACTGGGGGAAGTTTGGTGACTGGCTCCTCAAGACAGAAAGTTAAAACAAAAAACTTCCTATTGGGTGGAAAAATTTATCCCAAACCTAGCAGGAAAACAAATACACAAGCTTGATTAGGCTTCAAAATATCTATTTTTTTCATTTTTGCTTTCACTAGTAATCAGAGGAGTTTCAAACTTTGTTGAAAGAGCAGTGGAAGAGAATTGTGTCGACCACACACAATTGGCTATTAACAAAAAGTTCCCAAGCAAGACTTTTTCTTTACAATTTGGAAATTAAAAGAATGGATCTTGCTGATTATCTGAGGCAGGTGTGAGAGGTCAGAGCTCCATCCAGCTCTTGGAATTTCACTCAAAGATCTGATCTACAGGAGCACTAAAAAGCTTTTGATAACCTGCATTTAAGTTAGAAGGGAGCTCAATATTCTTAAAGTCAAGGCCAGATCTTTGAGGAGCTACCTCTAGATAGATACCTGTATCTCAAAATGTGAAGAACTTCAGGATCTTCCAGGATTGCAACCTGCCAGAGTCACAGAGCACTGCAGTCCAAGTTGTTCCAAAGTTTCCAAAGCTGAATCCCAATATCCTGCTGAAGCACGGAGATGTCTTGCCCTGGCCACCTCCATGCCTGCATTCGGCTCTGTCTCCATACTACGAAGCCTACCTGCACCACCCTTTGCATGGCTCTGCCCTCTCTGCTGGGAACTCTTTTTTCTGCCAGTCCTCAATATGTCTTTTTATGGACCAGGTAGCATGTATTAAATACTGAATATCTTTCTTATCATATCAAAGGATGATATGGATTGCAATCATTTAGTCAACACATTTCAGCATGTCATTTTATTATTATTTCAGGAGGACAAATCTATAACCATATTTGAAAGACTTCAGTATCTCAAAATTCAAGATTCAGGACAATTTTTTTCCATTTCTGAATAGCTGGCTCCACAACTCAATGTGGATTTCAAAACATCATCATTCAAATTCATATTTACAGGGCTCTGTTGTCTCTGGTGCAGGGATCAGTTTAGTTTGTTATCCAAAATACAGGAAGAGAAAAGTCTGGTTTGGGCTCCACAAAAATTCATTTTCAATCTGGCACCTTGCACAACAAAATCATGTGCAATTCATGACTTTGAAGATGTCAGAGCCACTGTGATTGCTTGCTTTCTTTTAGCCAGACAAACCATATCTATCCAGTAAAAGTACTCTGATTATGCTACTCTGTAGACATTTAGCTGCTGGTAGTTGTAAACTGAGTGTTTGCCCAGATATTTATACAAATATTTCCTCCAAAAAGATCCAGTAAAGGTCTGCCATATCTTCTCAGTCAAGCAGGATATCACAGCAGTAACAGGATAAATATTTCTCTCTCACGAGTTTGCCAGCATCATAAATATAAAGGCCAAAGCCAGAACCTTCAAAAGAACAATAAAATGCTTCATATAATCCTCAATATTGTAGCTGTACACAGCATGTAGATCCAATATTGGATGTTAGTGTTCCAGAAGAGCCTTATAATTCATAATAAAAGACTGGATAGCATTCATGTGCATAATATTTTTATCCAAGCAAATGTCTAGTGCTTCTTCCTTATTTTTTATTAATATCCCAAAGCTGTGAATCTCATCAGATAATCTTGTGTACATCAGGAGAACACAAGTTATGCTTTAGGCAAGCATGCGTTCAACCAGGCATGAGAGAAAGATAACTGGGAAAAATATAATTTTTTTCTGACAAACACAAGGTGAAACTAAATTTTCCAATTGTCCCATCTGGCTCACAGCTCTGTGAAACAATTTAGCAAAAAAAATCATTCCCATATCTTCGTTTTACACCCTCTGCCTTTTAACCGAGAGAATTCATTTTTAGGAAGTAACATCTATTTCCAGTGCAATCTCCTGTTGAACACACAGATTTTCCCCATTTTTTGTTAAATAATTACAAGAGAAGAGTATACTGAATAATGAAAGCTCAGTCTTCTTACCATTTCAGTAGGATGAGTCACCTGGCTTTAGCAGGAGAACGACCAAACCATAGACCCTGAGGCAAATGAATCTGATGATGCTGAAGATAGCAGTCTGTGAGAAGGAAAATGTGTTCAGAGGAGACTGCAAATATTTTCTTCCTCTACTGTGAACAGAATATCTTCTTCTTTCTTGCTTATCCTGGCATATTTATGCAACAGACAAATTTATAAATTAAATAGTGACTCCCTAATCTCCAATCTATCCTCAGTATACAGATACATTGTGCTTAAAATCATAACTCAATAATAAGCCTGAATTTCAGATTAAGAATTAAAACATCTAATAAAGATGTGACAGTTTATTATCAACATAGCAAAAATCTACCAAATTATGTGAAGCAGGATTAAGTGGTTTTATTAGAGGACCCTATATGACCCACAACAATTTGCCAGATTCCCTGTTATGTGTCTAGGAAATCAGCGCTTTGGGTGGCCAGGAAAGTCCACTGTCCTGGAAAGCCAGGGTGCGGGGACAATGCTGGATGTCTTCACAGAACACTCTGCACAAGCCTGGGACCAGAGTTTCAAAGTAGAAATTCAATAAAGGGAAGTCAGCTTTCACCTCTCCTGCACCTTGAATTTCAGAACCTACATTTTATGTGTCAAAGTTTCAGGTTACAACCACCTAACTGTCAGACTTTGGCATCTGACATAACATGCCTACTGGGCATGTTTTTCAGACTCTGCAAACTCACTGGGAAATGAAGAATAATTTGTTTAACCATCCACTCTACTCCTTTGATGCAGGTATAATGAAAATGTCTATTTCACAACAGAGAAAACTGAGGATTGGAAAAAATATCACCTACCTAAGGTGAGGAAAACAGCATTACAGACAATGCTAAACTGCAGATCGTCCAGTTACTTGACTGTATTCTCCTAATTGCCAAATAAACCCACAACCCTATCAGTGGAATCATTATGCCATCATCACCATCCTGTTTACTCAGCAATCCGGTAATAGAGCAACAACTGCAAGAAAATACATTTTGGTTTTGAAAAATTATCTCAGAGGTTTTACAAGTCCTCACACAAAGACCTGTAACGAGGTCAAACCACTCTTAAAATAAAACTAAAATCTGAAACAAACTTCTGAAAAGGAATCTGTGTCACTTTCTGAAATTAACTGTTCATTTACATTCCTTTAATGATCTGACTGTATTGAACCCAATGCACTGAGCAACCCATGGAAGAAAGCTCATTTACACTTCCAACTTTGTTTTTCCACAGGAGCTGTATTATTTACCTCCTCATTTCCTTTGGTGCATTTACGACAGGAGCTATAAGCTAAATGTTTCAAGCAATAGATGGAAGATGAAAGGTGACCAAATATATTCAAGCAGATAATAAACAGAGAGCATTTGTAGCTTGGCATGAGAGAGAGAGAGATAATACAGAGGATTTAATAGGAGGCTTTTAACGTTTCCTGTTCGGGATTGGCTGGCTTATTAATGATTTAAGCACAAATTGAATTAACCAAATATTGAACATATGTTCTTTTAAACTCTCTTAAATCTACCAGAGCCTTGCACGAGAGAGCTATACAATCATGCTGTTCAAGTGGGGGGAGGATGACAAGGGGGTATTGAGGGTGACTGGGTAAGTAAAACATAACCTGAAGGTGGTCAATTTAATGCTGTGTTAGTGGCCTGAACTTTCAGTTCCCAAAGGGAAAGGATGATTAATGCCACTACCAAATGTATACCCATACCTGACCCTGATCTCATCAAATCCTGCTGCCACCATCTGCTGTTTTTAATTCCTCTGCAATATTTGTATTTGCTACCTCCCTCCTACAAAGGGAGGGAGAAAAAAAAATGTTCCCTGCTTATGAATGGTGTGATCTGGTTGTACTGGCTGAACGCTGGCCAGGAGGCATCTGTTGCTTATAGTCCTGACAGCATCTGCTACTATTTCTCACTTTTCCCAGCATGCTGTGAGATATGGTTTCTCCCAAAGGTGGCCTTTGTATGCACCATTGTCAATTCCATCATTGTCTGCCACAGTCTGTTCCCACGATGCAGTGGTAGTTATTACCACACTGCAAAACCTTTTCTTGCAGGCTATCTGTAATCTAAGATATTATGTGATTAAGTTATGCAGTTAACCTTTTTCCTATGGATCAAATCATTAAAATAAAAAGAAACAGGCTAGACCATTTTTGGTAGGAAAACCTTCAGAACTTGCAATGGATGGGAAAATGAAGCAGATTTTTTAAAATTATCATTACTATTATTGAAAATTTTTTTGTTATTTTCGTTTGTTATTAAATGGAGGTTTAAAAACAAAGAGACAAAAAGCAAAAACTGTCCTAACTAGCAGTTTTAATTCCTTTAAAAATACTATAAAGGATGCATTGTTTTTTCTCCTGATTCCTGATACGGCTATTAAGCATTGTAACCAAATGTGTGTGAATGCTATTATTTATGTGTCTGATCTTTAAATACCCTCTGCTAGTGGGATACAGACTGAGACTTCTGATGGACATAGGCGTCCCAAGCTGTCATCTTGCCTTGTCCTTCTGTCAAACAGTTAGTGTGTCAAGCGCTTCTCCTGGGAACTTTTAGAGTAAGAGACTGTAAGCGCAGAACGGTCCAGTCTCCAGAGAGCCACTTTTAACTCATGACAATATCCTTGGTGTCAGCTCAGAATAGCCCACTATGGGGCAAGGAGAAAGAAAGCGCAACAGATGTTACTAGTAAAACCATGTTTACAATTCTGTAAAGTTATTGCCCTTATGTACCTTCTGACCAAAACCCAATTAAAAGATGACCAGCAGTTGGATTTTTAAGTGAATTCTGTTCACATAAATCTTCACATAGAGAACTGGTGCGATTAAAAGAGACGTCACATCTCCCATATGTATGTGTCCTTCCCATTCCACCCAAATAATTTGTAAAACTGAGTACTTTTAAATACTATATTTATTACTTACATCTGTATTTATGGCAGTATCTATATCTATATAAACAGTGTAAATATCTCTCCCTAAAACACATAAATCACAAGTGATATTTTATCTCCCCAAATGCATTCATGCATCTTTTACCATCTTTTTTCCCTTTTCTTTTTAACTTTTCATTAATTTGGGTCTACTTTTTACATATTGAATCATATCTAAATCCCCTCAGAATTACTCCTACAATTTTGTAAGAGTTAAAGTAAGTAAGGTAGCTGACTCTGGAAGCAATAATGATGATTAGCTGATTTTTTAAATTCATTTTAGAGCAGACCAAAATAGTGGAGAGATGGAGGGGAAAAAACAACCATGGACTATGGAAGAAGTCTTTTAAAGCTAAGCACCCCCCACTCCCCAAATTTTCATCTCTCCTTCTGCCCAGTCCTGAGGAACTGTCAGGCAGCGCACCACAGCACAAGGTGACAAAGCAAATATCAGGGAAGCATTTACAAGACTACATTTGGCTACTGATCCCATTAGTCTCATTTGTATTATATAAAAACTGTTGTTCTACCCTGTCAGCTCTAATACAACCATCTGTAGAACCAGAATGGGAGGAATCTAAAGGACAAATACTACACAAATGTACTACGCTCTTCAGTACCAGTTTCTCTTGCCTTCACACTTTTACTAGTTATTTAAAGTCCATTTTCAGTGTTATCATAAATTTACAGGAGGACGTTTGATGTAAAATTGGTTTATATTCTCTCTATGCATGTACAAGGTGAGTAAAGCACTTTACAGGCTAAGCCAGGTTTGATGTTAGACAACAGCTCTGCTGAGTTGCTGTTGGTTAAGACTGTTTCAAATATATTGCTGAATCCACGACCAACGCCCTCTCTACACTCTGAAATCCTTTCTCCAGAGGCGACATGTAATAGAAGGAAAACATGGCTGGGTAGCCCACAGCTTTTATACCACTAAAATGAGATGAGCTTGGGGAAGCAAAGAGAGTAACTTAGAGCTGGACTTCTGGACTTACAACATCTAGTCTCCATGATGGCTGCAAAATCTGCACAGGCTCATTTTCATGGAGAAATTAATTACTTCTTTTTTAAAAAAATTAAGGAAGATGAAGTGTACATGTGAAGGAATACATTTGTGAAAATTGTGTGTGGTCCGCTTGTACAAAATTTTATATCCATAGGCAGAAATCAAATTATGCTAATATCAAGGTAACATGACTTGTGATAGAATCACTGAGCAGGATTACGATATACAAATGCTCTGAAGACAGATTTTCAGCCTACAGATTCCTCACAGGTTGGCTGTGGATGCTCGGTTGCTGCAAACCTACCACAGTTTCTGAGTCTGTACTTCTCACTGTGTCCTCTGTTATTTCCATTAAGATATAGGATCCTTTACTGATATCTTTTTTGCAGAAGCTGTGTGTTTATTATTTCCTGTAAAAAGGTAAACCAAGGTAAGACCTACTATGAAGGCAGTGTGACCTTCCCGAGATCTTTAGTAAACCACAGCAAACACCAGGTGTGATGTACGTAGGCACAAACAAAAAAATCACTACTTTCAACAAAAAAAGGTTTGCACACTAATGGCATAACATGGCTTCAATAAGCCTCACTGGATATTTTTTCCAATCTCAAGCCAACCATAAGGACTCTGGTGCTCTTTGTTTTCATTGCTCTCTGCTCATGTTCTGGCTGAAGTCAACAAATGGCACCTCTGAGAGGTGGGGACACTTGGCCCCTCTGATGCCAGTCAGGAGCACAAGCCTCTCCCACATTAGGAACCAGAACTAGTGTCAGCCTGCCAGCAGCTTCCCTTAGTGAAGAGCAACACAGGCATGTTTACAGACAAGCCTGTGTATAAATGTTTCCCCAAATCAGGAAATATTGCAGGGAGGCAGTAATGATTTTTCTGTGTTGTTTCAGTAGCAGGAACAAGTACGGACAAAATTCCTTTTAGGATGGGTGTGCAGGGTATTCAGGCAAGGAGCCGGTATTTAGGTGAGGAGCTGTTGTCTTTTCTCCTCCCTCCAGCATTACTGTCAGCAGATCCATTTGCAAGCCAGAAAAAAGTTTCTGCTGCATGCAGGCAGATTTGGATAACAAGAGCGAGCTGTTGTCTGCCCTTGCTCACCCACTCTGTTGGTTTAACCAAGCAGCTCCATCTCCCACCCTGTGAAATGTAGACTAAAATACAACGCAGCAGAGGCAGGAGAGGCCTGTACTAGATCAGGAAAAGGTCACTGGAGCCGCAGATCATGGTCCAGGGTTGACTGACCATCCAACCTGGGCAGCAATGTGCTACTTAGGTGCTCAGCCCAAGTCTCCCAGCAATGAGCAACCTCCTTCCCATCACCTGTGAGGCATCAGCCCATGGCCTCTACCCAGACACCATGCATCCCCTGTCCTCCTCCAGCCTCCTCTGGCCTTTCCTGGCCTTTCCTGGCCTCTCCCCAGCCTTCCTTCCCCGGCAACAGGGGCGGCAGCCAATGGGGCCATGCCGGGTCACGGCTGCACGGTGGCGGCCGCAGCGGTGGCGGCGGCGTGGGCCTTTGTGCGGGGTGGCAGGTGACCACGGCAGGGGAACAAAGCGGGGTCAGGGCGGGAGCTGGGTCCCTTTTCTCAGGCCCATGTTCTCCACTCCTCACAATCTGTCTGAATTTAACTTGCCATTGAGGGCCCTGCCTGTAGAAAACAGCTTTATGTCGACTAATCCAGGCAGAAGTAAGGGTAGACACAGAGACAGGTTTGAAGGCGGGGACATGGCTATTCTGCTGCCTCTTTTTTTTTCCCCTCCCCCTCCCTTACCCTCTGCTTCCAGTGAAAAGTTTTCTGAACAAAAAAAAAAAAAAGAAAAAAATGGTTACAAGATTAATCAGCCCGTGGAGCTGAAACACATGCTTGACTTAAACAACCTCTTTGCTGTTATTAACAACTGCTCCAGCATTTCTCTTGTTATGCTAATGGTACAGATTAGAGTAAAATCTATTCCTTCTTTGCTGAACAGGCCAATTGATAGAGGCCGATCTATTTTTCTCACACGTTTTAATTCTTTTTTTCTCCAGGCACAAGTGTTTGCAGCAGCAAGAACAACAGAACATGAAGGAAAAAAAAAAACTAAAGAGCACATAACAGTGACTGGCCCCCACATACACTAAAATCACTAATAAATACAAATCTATATTGGTCTCCTCTATAGCCTGGAAATAATGTCTGAGTATTGTAACATAAGCTAACCACAAAAGACAGGAAATTCAGCATAGTGTCTGATGTCCTGCCTTTAGCTCATTTATTTTATTTAACTCATAGACACTGAGTGCCTGGTAAAAGAGATGGCTTTGACTAGTTCTGATGCCTTGCTGGGATGAGAAATGCAGGAGAAGGGAGTGTTGCTGGCAAGTCCTGGAGAGGGCAGCTTGACTCAACACCACAGCATGCGCTGGAGTGTCGTTCAGATGAAAGGAGACAGTCCTGTCACCAGCACAAGTTGTAAGGCCATTTGCTCTATGGCATCAAGGGGAGCAGGATACGTGTCTCTGTGTAAGTCTGGGCTTGGTGGTTTGTGCCTCCTGTTAGCTTGGGCTGGACCCTAAGAGCTCCTGAGTTTTACTATGTTTCCAGTCCCCAGCTTTTAAGTAATCAAAGGTTGGAACCTGTGTCACAGTTAATAGTAAAGATGACATTGCAATCTTTGAGTTTACAATAAGCAAAATATTTAAAAGCCTAGTATGTGTGATATGTCAGAGAGGAGCTTTCAACAGGTAATAGCCACTGAATGAAAATGAATGCACCATCAACTTCTATGTGCAGTGTGTATATAATATAATGGCCAGACTTCGCGAACGAAGATCTGTGGAAGGTCTTTGTACGCCTTCCAGCCTGCGCATTGGATTTATTTTAGGTGGGACACAGTGCGCGCAGAACTGAGCCCACCCTTTAATCCTAAGGTCCATCTGCTGGGGCCAAGCGAGCTTGGACAGTGGCAGCGAGGTCCTCAGGACGTAGGTGGATTGCCTTACAGGGCTAACGGGCTCCACCTGCCCGGGGAGTTTCCCCGACCGGGAATCGAACCCGGGCCTCGGCAGTTACAGTGCCGTGTCCTTAACCACTAGACCACCAGGGGCTCCCAGTGTGTGTATAATATTTATATTAAACCCTGTATCGCTTCCTCTGGATTTGGACTCTTCCTATTTAAATAAGTGGAAGCACCATGACTCTGGTTCTGCGTAATCCTAAACCAATTTAAATCAGTGAGACTACTGCCATTGATTTTGCTGGTTTCTAGATTTGTCTCTACCACTGTCTCTGTCATATGTATACAGTCACTGCCAAAAGGTGAACTGCTGCTGCCTACCTCATTCTTCAGCCTACCGAGACCTACTCACAGCTAGTAGATACTGTAAACTTACACAATTTTAATATTCCATGACCTTAATGAGTCCAGGATCCATTTGTGATACCTTCAGTGACACCAGGTTGACCTGCCTGTGTACAAAGATGTTAAAGACAGTCCTGGGCAAGCCTAGATTTAGAGGTCAGCACTTTGCTAACATTAGACTTAATTGGACAGATTTCATAATTGCACAAAGTCAAAGACCACAGGGATTGTTAAATCATCTGCTCTGACTTTCTGCATACCATATGGCATCATATTTTTCCCAGTTATTCTCATATTGAGTCTAATTACCTGTACTTGATTAAAATAGATCACCCATCCTGCTCTAATGAGATGAAATTTAAGGAAAAAAAAGGGAAACTGTCACCTCCTGTAGTAGTTTGTGCCAGTATTTTAATGACTCTTCAAAAATATGTACCTAGTTTCTCATATGAGTGGGTCTGGCATCAATGTCCATTTTTGCTTGATTTGGCTCTACTGGAGTAAAAAAGCCTTTCTGAATCTGATATTTTCATCTCGTGAAATTACGTAGATTTTTTTGCAAATGTTGTGTCTTTATGTCTTGTTGGGGGTTTTTTGTGGTTTTTTTTTTAATATCAACTGCTTAAACTCCTTAAGGTGTTCACCGAGAACCACTTCCTTCATCCTTCTTGGCTGTTAAGTGAGGATTGACTACTGTCACTTGTTAATCCTGTGCAGGCACAGTATCTACCTATTAATCTATTTATCACATGATTTAGTGACATTTTAAAGACCTTTAGCCTTATTTAGTGTTCCATAGCTTGAATGCTATATGAAATATATTGTATTTTTGTAGTTATCTGTAAAAGTTGAACTCCAAATCTCATTGAAGGAGTTGGCAGTTGTTTGACAAGATCAGCTTTCTTTGGTGTCATTAATATCAAAATATCTCAATCTTTATTGATTAAAATCTTTGCCAGTCTAAATATTATTTCCCCTCAGATAAATGGTAGGCTAATTGGGCCATTGTTAATTCAATCATCTCACTTGCCTTCTTGATTATCAGCAGCAATTTGCACTCTGTACAGCTTGAATATCCTTAGTACTCTCAGATGAAGTTAAACTGAATGTCAACAAACTGAAGATTCCATCAGTCAGTGGTTTCCGAACTGCATATAAGCTACTGATCCCTGATGTTTCATAAATTATTATCACTGAAAGATGGTACCTTGTTTTTCTTCCAGTAAGTCAGTGTCTGAAAGGAGCTTCTATGAAAATTGGAGCAGATTGAGAACAAAAAAACAAACTGTGAAATACCTGGTTTTCCACATGCAAGGAATCCATTTGCATAATCTCCATCTGCTAATATTTGAATTCCATCATTAGGATTTCTTTTGTTGCTACCGTAGATTAAAAATTCCTGTTCATTGTCTTCAGCAAATCCAGATAGGGACTTATCAAACGTTGGCTTTCCCCTATCAAATTTCTAGATTTCATCCCTTATTATATCCTGTTCATGGTCTTCAGCACATCCAGACAGGGACTTATCAAACTTTGGCTTTCCCCTATTAATTTTCTAAATGTCATCCCTTATTATATCCTTTATTATTGATTTTAGCTTTTTCACTCCATTTTCTTATTTCTGACTGCTGCTTTCAATATTTTGCCAGTGCTTTGCTGTTTCTTCTTTTAAGTGCATAGTTGCCATAAAATATCACTTCTATACAAAGAAAATGTAAAAATGTACTGTGTTTTGAGCATATCAACACTATGACAGACCCCCTAACAGAAAGCTAAGAAACCACAAACAAACTCTTTGTTAGACCATGCAAAGCAGTCCTCTTTCAAAGAGGAAAGGAGATCTATACCAACATGCCAGTGACTTCGATGCAGCTCCAGTCCAAAGCTGAAGGCTGCACCACTGCATTCTCATGACTGCATCACATTGGCAAGAGCATGTACAGTAGGAATCAAAACTAGTTCAAGAGTTCCCAGGCGGAAACATGAATGCCTGTGGTGCGTGTGGTACGTGGTAGGTGTGAAGTCACCTGTAGGAGTGTCACAGTGTGCTGTAGCCTGTGAGCAGTGGCCTGACAGCTGGCCAGAGGCACTGCTCTGCTTGGCCTAATGGACACTGGCAACCCCCGGAATTCAAAGGGGTCAGAGGAAGACGGGGCCTACAGCTGATTTAGATGCTTCTTAACTCCTTCTTATCACCCTGCAGGTAAACTTGGGTTCCCTGGATAATTCTGTGTGAAACAAGCATAGGAGAGACAAAGTCAGGCATTTTGAGGTACCTGCCAGGCAAAAGGATTTCTTACTCTGCACTGAAGAAGTAGTTTCCCCTATATGAAAGTAAGAACTATGCAACAGAAAAAAAAATATAAGTATTTCCTATTTTCACCCATATACCTGAAAGTCATGAGCTTTTTAAACAGGATTTCATACCTTCTTCCAACTCAAATATATCCCTTAGTGAGAATTCATCTCTACACAGCACAAAGCCTGTCAGTCCCACTATGGGACACTTTTTCCCCTCTTCACTTGGAATATGTATAATGTCATTGTTTCTTCTTTCATTTTGGTTGGTGGGGAGCAGTAGGAGAGAAGTGAGAGAAGAAATTTTTTGGGCTCTGATACCAAATGGCTGAGTTTGAGTTTCATGAAAACAATGCCAAAATGCAGATTAGGCAATATAGGAGCCAGGATGCTGTATAGGAACTCCTTGCCAAATTTTAAATAAAACTACTGCTTTTGGAGAGGAAGCTATTAGATTTTGAGAAGAGTCACCACATTGTCCAGCACTAATACCTCTTATACTAAAAAACTGCAACCCAACAGAGTATTATAAAAAGGGGTAAAGACAGCTATTCTTGCAAATCAATGAGGAAAGAGCAGAAGTGGCATAGTTGCATTACTATTGTTATTATTGTTGCTATTATTACTACATCATTTTTATTTCTACTACTTCAGCGAGGGACAGTGAACTTCCTGTCACAGGAGACAGTCAAAAAAGCTGAACAAAACTATGATTTCCATTTGCCAACATCCACACAATTTGCTTTGGTCCAGATACCTTGCAATCCCTAGTTTACCCAAAAATATCTTTGTAGACAGAACCTGTGCCTAAAAATAAGCCAACAAGGAAATTAAACACAGTAATAAAGAGACTTTTGTGATATGGGTACATTTCTCACAAAATTACACAACATCTAACAATAAACACTTTTCCAAGTTTTAACTACTCCATCATTAGTTGTGTTGTGCACGGCTTCCTCTGTTGTTTATGTTTCTGTAGCATTACAGAGTCCTATTTGTGGACCCATTATATTTAGGCATCAGTACTCTGTTGAACAGTACCAGATTTTGTGGTCTTGCAAACCAGCTACTGGTTGGAGAAGAAGTGATATAGAGTCTGGAGATTTTCTCAGTGTGGGAGTTATCAAGCTTTCTGGATCAGAGACTCATGATAACCATTCACATTTCTGTCAGTCTTGAGGTACCTTAAGCATTCACATTTTAGCTGAATGCACTCCAAAAGGAAGATTACTCCATAAACCAGCTCCTTGGACGGCTGATGGTGTACTGTGCTCAGGCTGGTTAGGCAGTATTTCATAAAAGCTCCAGGCGACAGAGTTTTTGGAATGAATCAGAACATATTAAAGAAATGCCCAGACTCTGCATCACTGGCTTAGGGTTTGGCTGCAAAAACCTTTGTAGGCTGACACAAGCTTTCTCTGCCCACACTCCAGGCAAGTACAAACCCTTTCTATCCTAGTCAAAACCAAAGAAACTTTGTTCTACCTGCCATGCAGCTGTATTAGTGCTGCATGGATCCAAGGTGGTTTCTCCTGCATCTCTCAACAGGACCTCTTAGCAAAGGCTCAGCATCTCTCTAGTCACAACTTTTGTTTTGGAGTTGTCATGGGTCTAGTTACCTCACTGAACAAGCAGACTATCACACAGCATCATACAATAGTGTATTCTGCATGTGCGTGAGAGGTGGGCAAAAAACACTCAAAAGTCTATTGCCTGAGACCTCTAAGCAAAAAATATTGCTGCACGATCCATCAGAAATCAGGACCAATCTTGTGTCTAGAATTTGTTCTAGTTAGACAAAAACAGGAGTCAAAATCTTCTAATACGGAAGTGAATTCTCCAGGAAAGAGGCAAAAATATTTAGTTTAGCAATTATTCAAAGACAGAATAATGTTCTTCCTAAGAAAAGCAACTGGTAAATGGCCCATGTGAGAACTGTGCCAGACTGCAGCTATTGTACACTCTTAATGAATGATGCCACTGTTGTATTAATTTGGCTTGTATAAGAATATATTCTAGATATTTTCATAAATATGTATAATATTATAATCTATCTTATATGTTATACACATATATTGATGTTACAGCAGGTATTGTCAGTGTGTGACAGTCCTATACTTGGTTCACCATTACCTCTGTGCAAATTTGAGTCTAGCTGTTGAGGCAAGATGCACAGAAATTGGAGAAGACCCAAAGAAGATGAGAGAAGACTGAACAATTTAGGGTAGTCACATTCAGAAAAGTCTGAGAGACCCTAGGATGACAGCCTTCAAATATACAAAACATCTCCAGTAAAGAAGAATAGAATTACCTGCTCTCCTTGTCGACAAGTCAGGAATTCATTCAGACATTAGGAAAACTTTTTGACAGTCACAACAGTGAAGCACCCAACTGGATCACTGGGATTGGTTGCAGGATCTGTGTCACTGGAGGTCTAAAAGAAGCAGATAGAAAATATCTATCAGGATGGGGATGGTCCTGCCTTTGTGCAGTGCTATGGACTTCAAGACTCCAAAGGTGCCTTCCAGGACTATTTTTCTGGAGTTTGTGTTTTCAGTATTACCACCTGAATGAAAAGGTTTCACTCTCAATGAAAGAGCAAGAATTCTCCCTCTAAAGAATTCTCCCAGTGTTAGCAAGCTCCAGCTTGTAAATAGTAAAAACTTCAGAATAAGATCTAGTGCCTGCAGACTTCTGTGGGTTAAACACAAGTGTCTGGAAGAATTAACTACTGCACGTTCCTGATTTTCAGCCATCACCCATGTACTGGAAATGCAACTGCAGACATGACAAAGAAGCAATTATCCCAACAAAATTTGTTATTACCAGTGATTCATATGGTAATGATTGTGGTGAGGATGATGATGGTACTGCTCAGCCATAGTGAGGATGATAATAACCAGTGTTTTATGGGATGGATTACAGGTTTAATCAAAATGAATAGTTTGTCACAGATAATGATTTTTATGGAGGAATATGGAATACAGGGGAAATGCCTTGTTCTGAATGCTTGAAAATGACATTGATTTAAGTAGTGGGCTACCATATTTGCACTATTCATTTAAGAGAAGAGAGAATGCAGCATTTTGATGTAGATATTCTCTACCATCCTCAAAAAATGGGTATTAATGTCATGATCATGCTAAGGAGTATCATTACAGAATCCCACATCCTTACTAATATTGGTTTTATAAGCTCTAAAATTTTGCTTGAGTCCCATTTATTTGTTTTGTTCCTGACATAGAAAGAAAAAACTATCCACATGTTAACATAAAACTAAGATTTGTGAACATCTTGTGAAATTATTAAGCAACAAAGATCCTAATTCAGGAGAAAGTTGGGACTTATACACAAACATAGATGAGGGGGAAGCTCTCTCAAACAAAGAATAAATGAAGAAGGTCCGGAACAGTATATTATCACCAAAAAATCCCAGCACAGGTTCTTTTTTCTAATAATAATTTTTAAAAAAAAAGGTTAGAAACTTCATGTATATATACTGTAGGGGGTGGCTAAGGATCAAAAAATGAGACACAATGGTGTGATAAGATAAAATTAAAGACTTATCCATGTTTTAAAAATGGATAGAGACATTTCCAACCCAAGAGAACATTATTCACCAAAAAAAGCAGATCTGGGCTACTAGTGTGTCTCCTTTCCCATTCATTTAACTTTTCCTTATATTGTTTGAATGTTGAATTCTCTGTAAGACCAGTCCTGATTCTTGTTCATGCTATTTTGCTACCACTGTTGATTTCAAACTAGGCTCTGCTTTACTTCACCAAGTGCCCTCCAAATTCAAACAAGCTGCAGAAATACTGAAATCAATACATGCCTCTTGAAAGATAGATCTTTTGTAACACAAAGGGGAGAATGACTAATAGATTACTGGAGCCTTAACAAAACCTCAACAGATCCCCATATGGTGCATTGCAATTAAAAGAGTAGAGGATGGATTTATAATTTTTTGGGTGGAGAAAAGAAAAAGAAAAGAAAGCGTTTTAGACAAGAAAATGAGTGAGATGGAGACAGAAGTGATGTGTGACCATACACCAGATAGAAACACTTCTTTCTGAGCCTTTCATCTCCGGGTCACTGCTTCTAATCGAGCCCAGGTCGATAGCGAACAAAAATCATTTTAATCTGATGGCTGTTTGCTGACCTATGTGAAATGAACTGGTTGTGTCAGTCCACTTCCCAGCTGACAGCTCTCCCCATCATCAAGGCCATTGCTACAGGTGGCAGTAATTGGTGCTTTTTTGAGGCCAGCTCAGCTAAAAGGCTGAAGAATGGAAAAATCAGTAGGGCTGAACCAACTCCTCTTCTTGTTCAGCTGCTCCTTCAGGTGAGAGCTGGGGGACGCTGGGGGAAGCTGGCATTGCTGTTGCCTGCACCACATCTGCTCTTTGAGCCAACAAAAGACTTCAGGGCAAAAGGAAGCTCTCTGAAGCAGTAAAGACCTCTTGTGAGCACAGATTTCTTGGGGAGGATGTGAGGTAGTAAGGCCCCAGCCCTGCAGTGCCCTGAGGTGGATACCATTGTTTGGTGGTGGCCCTGGGGGAGGATGTTGGCGCAAGCACAAGGCTCTGAAAGGACCCATCAGGCTATTGAGCCCAGTCCCCAGGGCCTAAGTGTCTATAGTCACAATTCCAACTGCAAAAAAAGAGCAAGGAGGCCTAAGTCCAACTTTTAGTGATGTCAGCCGAAGGACATCGGGGCTCACTCACATGCAGATATGTCCAAAGGATTAAAGAACCTTTTCAGAGAATTTGAGTTTTTAGTGAAACAAGCTCATGGGAGGCAGAATCTGAGAAAGTGAACTGAATCCAAGATGTTAAAATAATAAGAAAAGAAATAAAATATGAATTTCAAGAGCTTAATAAAAATAATACCCTAGAGAGGACAGTTTTAATCTTTAATTTTTTCAGTGTTTTTCTGAGCAGCTGATACCTCCCCTTGTTGTATGGACATAATGTATTATGAAGAGGATATTATGAGGAGGACTTTGAATTACACTTTAAGCCACAACCGCCTACCTTGTGTCCTCCAGATGCCTCCTGAAAACAATGATTTTGTTAAGGGACATCACAGATGCCAGGATGGTCTGGCTAACTGGGGAGCCAACAGATGCTCCAAAGTCTGCCCACGTGGTGGGCAGTGATGTTTTCTACAAGGCAAATCTGTGCCTGCCCCACTGCCGACAAGAGGGAAAGTGGTGAAGGGTATCAGAATTGCCAGCAAAGCTGTGAAACAAAACCTCACTAAATGTGAAATCCACCTTGCAAGTATCTGGTTTCCCTTTCAGGGGTACACATAGAACTATAAGAGTATGAGGTCCTATCATGTACTCTCCATGTGGAAGGATCCATGCTGCAAGCAGATTACCTGGCATCTAAAAGAGCTACTCCCAACATTGCACTTAACAAGAAGATTATGCAATAGCACAGTTATGAGACATAGATGCATGGGATAGGGACAAGGAAGGAAAGAAGCCTGAAAAGATTAGGAGGAACCTATGTTTTGCACACTATGCCTTCTGCAAGTCAGTCTTTTCTATATGTGCTCCTCTCACATATACACAAATATCCGTTTCAGCACCCACATCAAGCATCACTGTTACTTGGCAGACTGCGCACTGAGGAAAGTAACAACTCAATTTTCAATGTAGATTCAAGAAAAAGACAAGATGGCCCCTCATGTGGTACCCTCCTGAGCTCCCACTATTCCCTTTCCATCATCAGATGGACTGTGGCTAGGGCCAATCCATGTGGAAGGCTGGAAGTGGTCCTCACAGTCCGAAGAGGGGGAATACTCACTGTATCTCCAAAATCTGCTAGCTGAAATTAGTTGGAAGGCCATAGGAAGAGGTAAAGCTCTAACAGGCACTGGTCCCACCTCATCCTGAGGAGGATGAAGACCAAGCACTTAGAGGACTGTAAATGAGAGATCCATTTTATGACAACTGAGCCAGCTGGGTTTTAGCTGGAGTCTTGTACTCCCTAGGATCCTTTCTCTGTTTAAACAAAGTTAGGCTCACTTTGCTCAGAGGTTTACCAGTAAGGTGCAAAATCAGTTTTGCTGCCAAGGATAAAGAGTTGGAATGAATGCTCTGTCACGGGCAAGGAAGAGAAATGGCAGAGCTGAGATGTAGAGTTTATGGAAGAGCCCATCTGCTTAGTAAGCTGTGGGATATACAGTTTGTGATTCACAGAAGTGTGAGTATTTATATGAAAATGAATGTCATTCATATGGCATCAAACGGTAAACTCAAGCCTCCGTGTATGTTATATGATAATCTTCATCTCAGAACACAAACCAGAAGAAAATGTTCTGGGGCAGGTAGAAACATCATCTGGAGGTGAATTGTACCTGTGAGGTTTTGGATCTTCCTCTGAATTATTTGATTTTTTCCTAAATTAGATCAGCTACCTAAATTTTTCATAAAATAGGTACGTTAGAAATGGAAGAATGGTGTTTCAGTTGGACACAGAGAAGTTTCTACAGTGGCTCAGACCTCTGGTCCATTTAATTCCGTACTCCATTTAATTCCATACATCAGCACATGCTTCTTCAAAGAGGTTACGCCCCTCTAATAGACAGTCCTGTGAGGATATACCTGTTTTGAGCTGTTTCTGTCTAAATGCTGCAATACTGTCACGTCCTCAGAATTTGGTTGAACCTCAGTGAATATTCATAACTTGTAAGCTATGGGGTTTAGGGTATTGGAGTTTTGCAGTAATTGGGAATTACATGAGACCACCTACTTCATTAAAACGAAATGAAAGACAGAGTCAAAGCCAGGCCTGCAAAGGTAAACAGTGCATGAATTCACTGCCTCCATATTTAAAACCTTCAAAGCCTTTCAGTTAAAATCCTTTTCCGCTCTGGATCTCAGCATGAGTCTGGCTGCAGGGAGGTTTTTTGTGGTGGCCTGTCAGCTTCCATCTCCAACACAGTGAAATTCAACTAATTGTAAGTGCACATTGCTTCAGGCATACACTGCACACTGCCACTCGGGCCATGCACACGCGCCATGACCCCATCTACTTACTGTAGAATGGGGTATTCTCTCCCCCCACACACACACTTTTCTTTTTTATTACTTGGAATCACTGAAAAGATGACAGGCCAGAGCAAGGAGCAGAGATCCCTGTTGCGTTTCTGCAAAAATCAGTATAGAGGGATTTATTCTCACGACTGCATATGTGCCAAGAGTTGCAGCAATCATTAAATTGTGTCTCCATTAATGAAAAAGCATTGGCCAGAGAGCAGTGTGAGGCTGCGCCTGCCTTCGGGCTTTGATCTTACCTGCTGAAGCTGACCTCACTGCCATGTCAGGCTCTCTGCATTGCAGCTGAGGATCAGAAAGCATCAAGAGAAAAAGAGGAAGAGAAAAATTAGAAAGACCTCACAGCTGAAGACCCTTCATGACGCAAAATGGCCTCTGTTAGTGCTAACCCTCAGTTGCTTGTAAGGTTCTGCAAGGTACCTAGGAACGGTATAGTCACAAATTACTGGTAAACTGTCCCCAGCAGGCTTTTTTTTTTTGCACATTTTCATTCTTCAGGATTTGCAATCTGAACTTCATGGAAGTCATCTGAGTTTGTTTCTATTTCTGTTTTGGATAGGCCAGGCTTTACTTCTGTCAAAGTAGGATTTCTTCCCTCACTCTTTAGTCTAGAGTCTTTTTCAGCTGTTTCATTTTGGCTATCAGTTTGACCGTCACAGATTATGAGTGATTGCATGAATGCCATCATTTTCAAGTGGACTCTTTTCCAAGGGGGGACAACGTAGGACTATGTTTGCCTTCCTCCCACTGAAATTTCCTAATTCTCCAGCTTAGAGAATCATTTGTATCACTTCTGCTGCTGCTGCTGCCAGTTAATCAGCAAACTGTTATGGCTGCAAACCATATATTTTATCCTTCTATGCTCAATTTTTAAGCCTTTGTGTGCTCAGTGAGTAGCAATCACCCGCTCCACCCCAACAAGTGTCTTTTGTACTGGACGTGGGGTGCATTAAGATCCAGACACACTGAGATCAGCCCCTTTAGGGTGCTCAGGCAGAGCACAGATGTCTCCAAATTCAATGAGCTTGGCATGGAGGCAAGGGCCTGCCCCCAGGATCCTAAAGCTCCTGTTGCAGTTGGGGATATTTAAGGAATTTTGTGATCCAAAGTTCAGAAACTGCATGACGCTAAGTGTCTCCCAGCAAATAGGGTTTCTGAATTTACCTCTTTATGCTTCAGTCTTGTTTAGTTCTTGTATAAGGTCCTGGAAGGGGTCCTTTCAATCCTGCCTTATGCCTTTATTGTGCTTTAGTACCTGATTATTCACTGGTGACTCAAGGTGCTACAGTTGAATAAGTCATGTAAATAAGATCAATATTTGGTTAGTTGTTATTACAACTGTCAGGCTGATCGTCATAAAGTTAGGTTCAGTTCTGAGCAATCTTCCTGATGTGACTAGGTTTTTTTTGTGTTACTTTACTGCAGAAGTGTTTCTTGTCCTTCAGATCATCTACTAGCTCTGCTCTCATGTTCAGTTGACCTGTGACACTCTATAATTCAATGCTTCTTCAGTGACAATAACATTGAAATTCAATCACACAAGATCAACAATTTCAATAAATAGTTGTGGCTGCTCTAAAAGAACTCATAGTCCAAAAGGCTTTCACTGCCACTCAATGCTGAACCTCACCACTTATGCTCACCTAATTATGCAACACTTTTCTTCCCAAACCATTGCACCTGAAGTGCTGATTATACTGTATTTGGAGTGCTGTGTGCTCTCTGAAGGGCTGTTTGCCATCTGTGTGAGGTTGCCACCTGGTTCCTAAAAGCAGTGATCCCATTGCTATTTCTGCTACGTTTTGGAGGGAATAACTGAAGTGCTAATGTTCAGGGATGAGTCCACAACACTGCAAGCTGTACAAGTGAAAGAATTCCCTTTTTGGAGATGGGAAATTGGAGCAAGGCAATTATCCCAAAATCTTGTCCTCATTTTAGCTGGAGAACTATGATCCAGGTCAGGAGGACCCCTCTCCTGACTGTTAGAACACCCTTCTCCAAAAATAAATGTTAGTCATGTGAGCTCTGAGGAAGATAATAGGTACCACTAGTTCTGCAGGAATTCATTTGTTAAAGATAAGACAGTCTTAAAAATATTTGAAGGAAGAATTCAGTTTAATTCAATAAATTTTTAAAATCTTAGATGAATTCATGGAAAGAAACAGAATATGGTGATGTGTGTGGTGTTTCTGTGCATGTGTGCCAGATAGATACAGATATATAGATATAGATTAAGATATAGATGTAGATAAATATATATATACATATATATAGTCTCACCCTAACTGAAATACTCTCATTGGTTTTATTGCGTCATTTCTTTATTTCTGGGTGGTTAAAAAAAAAAAGTCCTTCCCAATACTAGAAATAAGGGTGATGTTTTCTTGAACTTTTTGGTGTTGATATAGAATGTACTGGATTTTTGTAATAGAGCAAAGACACATACAGATAGAAGAAACTGGTTTGCCACTGAATTCTTGTTTTGATGACTTAAATGCTAGAGACCTAAGGCTTTTTACTGATCTTCTGTGAGACATGATTTTCATCCGCAAGGCTTCACAAGGTAAAAAATGGCACCGTAGCAAACCAGAGGCACAAGTGCACCTCACTTGGCCTTAAATGTCTTACCCGTTTGAACTCACATTTCCGAGAAGAGATTATGATTAGGAAGAAGCAGATTAGATAGGATTGAGTGGTTTAGCTGATCCTCACATGTATTCTGATAGGTTTTGTGTTTCTGGAAGTAGCAATTCAAGAGAGTTAGGACTCCTTCCTTTAAAGGAGACTCTAGGTCTGTCATATAAAACGGGTTGTCTCAGAGCGCCTCACCCACCTTGTGGGAAAAGTGCCAGTCTTTAACACCAAAGCATAGGGAAAAATATAAGAAGCACGGCCCAAAGCAATGACAAAAATAAATTGCACGTCCTCACATGCCCTTCCTTACATAGGTCCTTGAGAAGGGCCAGACCCACCGTCCTCACAGATTTCTCAGAGTCCTGACTCATGTCTCCTCCTTAACATTGATTTCTGCAAAAGAATATTAAATTTGACCAGCCAGGAAACTCTCAGAGGATGTCTTCTTCTGACAGCTGACCCAAAGCAGGGGAGCAAATGGTTGTCCACACTTTGAATTCACAAATCATCTACCTATGGTCAAGCCTGGATTTTTCCTTGAGCATTCTGGATATGAAGGCAAAACATTTTCTCACAACAGGGCGAATTCACTTGCTTGTACCCCCCTGCAGTTGCCTATGGTTTCTGTGAGAAGCCTAAAATGCCCGGAGTGATTGCTAGTATGGTTGATTTTTTTCCATGTTGACAGTAAGTGGTAGTCATTAGTAAGCAACTAATAAATCCTGTATGTTGTATCTTTCTCCTACAGCTTAAAGATATTTTTCATCTCTCTCTTTCCTGCCATGCTTTGTCTAAGATTTCTGTACAGTACAAAACTCATAATTACTCCACTACTCTTCTATTACTAATCTTAATAAGCAGTAATGGCTGAGGTATAGGGATTTTTACTGACAAGTCAGGAGGAGCTGTTGGTTTGAATTGTAGCAGAAAATTGTTAACCTTCAGCTAGTCATTAATCCCCAGGAAATGTCCACCCTGCAGACTTTTCTTCTCTTGTAATGAAAAGTGTTACATAAAACCAGACTATAATTACGAGGTGGGAAGCAGGGAAAGAAATGGTTTTTTGAGAGTGACTTCCAAATTTTATTTGGTTTTGATTTCCTTTTCCTAACAGTATTAAACATAAGCAGAATGAGCACTGGGTTGCTTTAAACTGTTGCTTCCCTCATATGTAACTCAGTCTGAACAGGGAAGGTTTTTTTCTTTTTGTTTCTCTGAATACTGTTTATTTAAGTAATTGTTGGCCCTTTTCCTGTCCTTTGTTGACCCCAGGAAACAACTTTTTTTTATGTGTTTCCATTCTGGGATTTCTATTATCTACTGACATGAGCTGGGTGTACCTCAGTGAACAGGCCCTAAAGAGAAAGAGAGAGCTGAAGTTAGTCTTGAACTAAAGTCAACTTGTCTTCCAGTCTGAAGCCCAAGAAAACCATCACTTGAATCAAAGCACTCAGAAGGTAGATAACAAGTTTACTTCCCCAGAACAAACCAGGATGCAGTGTTATCACCTTCATGAAGTTAAAGGAGGTGGGTTTATGATTTAGTGGAAAGAAGCCATGCTGTTAATTAGTCACATTTATTTGACAAAAAAGTGGAGAAGGGTGAAAAGGGGAAAGGAAGTTGGGAAAGCAAAACAGAACAGAAGGGAAAAAATCTTTATGATGAGGTGCTTGGCAGGATGAAGGAACAAAAGGAAGGCTTTCTGCCTGTCTCCTGATATTTTCCAACTCAGCAAAAAAATCCATTGTGTAGCTTAAGGGGGTAAAAAAAGTTAAAGTTGAAAGCTTAGTGTGTGAAAGCAACTGCTCAACCATTGTGTAATATGGGCTAATGTAATGTCACTGTTTCCCCATGATGTAAGTTGCAATTTTTGTTCCAGTTGCTGTGGTCAATGTTATCGCTTTCACTTTTCAAAAGGGGCAAGTGGGTGCATGGAGATGGTATTTCTCTTTACCCCCACTGGCCCTTCCCCACCCTGAAAGAAATACTTCTGTTAGGACATATCAGTGCTGACCAGATGTCACTGACTTTTTTTTTTTTTTTCTGCATGTGTCCCTTAACAGCTGGCAAGAATATCAGCTCAAATTATTCACCACAAGCCACTCTTTCTGTTTGTCTCCAGATAAAGGGATTTGAAATCCTGGTTGTCAGAGAGGGATGCTGAAAACTGTGGAATGGATTTCTTTGGACAAAGGGAATACTTCTTGAAGAACGTAAACTAGTTGAGGAGAGTCATGACTAGCATGCAAAACCAAAGAGATCCCTCAGCATTGTTAATTCATTTTCTCGGAAAATGTTTTAGCCTGGGATGGTTTTTTGGAACCACTGCAGAGTGGATTGTTCATAGTAATCAGTAATTCTAAATGTAGAGACACTTTTTGTTTTGGTCATGTCAGATGAAAAAACTTTAATCTTAAATGTAGTTACAGATAAGAAATACAATGGGTGGATGGTAGATGGAGTCTGTTGTGCATGAACACTCTAGAGTTGCTTGGGATGTGTTTGCTACCTTGACCTACAATCTCTACATCTTGGAAATGAGCTAAGGGCAGAAGACAGTGCTAGGTTTGCAGTGGGACCACACAGAGCCCTGGTGTTGCAGGGCTCAGGAGGGAGCAGTGGTGATGCAGCAAGTGGCACCACACCCAGAACCACACTCGGTGGGTACCATGGAACACAACACACAACAGGGGCTGATTTATCCTCATAGATCATAAGCTAATGGTCCTTGTCACCTATGTCAGTGAGGACCATTACCTCCTGCCTAATTGTAACTTCCTCCCATTCCCCTCATATTTAGAGTTGTATCTGCTTTTCTCTTCAAAATTGTCATAGGTAACCGCTGTTGTACAGAATAGTGCTGTGTCCTCCCCCAGTAATGACTCTGCTGCAAAATAAGAGTGTTTTCCTTATGTGAGCAAAGTTAGTTAAGTGGCTTGATATATGGAAGTCATGTTGTGATAGAATTATTTTTAACATTGTCTTCAGACAAGTGAAAAAAACAAGATCGGATGAAGATAACTCAGAATTTCTAAACACTCACAGACAGTGGGGATGCAAATCAAAGCTCTTCATCTCTTGCCTCTAAACCAAAATGAACCATTGTGTTTATTTCATACTACATCTTATCTTTGGTGATGGTTTTAAATAACCACTTAAAAGAAAGAGACAAAGTATTTTAGTGAACAGTAAGGACAGAAACTAGCCTCTGAAGAGTATGCAACATGTGACATGACCCAGCTATTGTAATGTTGTGCTTCAGCATATTCAGGCTTTTATTCTATTACTTATTGGCTCTACTGTTGCTGTAGAGATCCTCACTATTGCTATGAACAAGAATGCTTTTCTAAAGCATGCTAAGCTCTTGAAATTGTTCTTAAGTTGTTCATAGATGCTGAATTCCACAAATTAACTACATGTTGTGATTTAAGTCCTCTTACTTTTGTTTTTTCCACCAAGCAAGATGAAGCTGATTCACTGTTCCATGTATTATCATGTTCCATATTTAGCTACCCCTTAGTAAGGAAACCACAGCATTTTATCATGACATGGAAGCCTTTCTGTATGCCTCATCACCTCCATCAGTCTCTGCAGTCCATTCAGTTATGAGCCTACCTGTTTCGAAATGCAGAGGTGGGAACTGACTGTGGATTCTGTCCATGTTAGGATGTAGGGAGATGGGGCTCTAGAATACTGGAAAGGGAGTCTTGGGTGACCTACATTCCTGCAAGAAATTCTATCTCCATTTGAGTCAACACCAGCATTACCACTAGCTTCAGAAAGGCCAGGATAACAGCCCCTGTGCCTTCATTTTTATGCTAATAATAAGATATTATGGTACTTACTATTGTTTCTGAAGTGGTTTTTGATGTCTGTAAAATTAAAATATTAATTATTAATTATAGTTATTGCTTTGTTTTCCATATTATTTTCCATCACACTATTTTGTTTGCTTCTCTGATGGCCCCAAGGCACAGAGCAGATGTTTTCACTGAACTGACCTCAGTGACTTTTAAATTACCTCATCATTGAAAAATAGCAACAGTGCCAGTCTCTCTTGTGACATTCAGTTTCATTATCCTTCACAAGCTTATAAAAAAATAAATTCAGGGCCAAATACACACAGCATTGGAACCACCATCTCCAGATACCTCTGGTAAAAAAAAAGAGGTAAAGCATGGAAGAGGAAGGGGAACAAAAAGAGTGAGAGAAAACAAGAAGAAAATGCACAGAAAGAAATCAAAGACGGCAAGTAATTTGTGTAATTGAGAAGCATAATAGTTTGGTTTTCTCCTCAATTATTGATGGTCTGACTCTCAAATATTAATTTAGCTTGATTCTTGAATCCATTTTGCCTTAGAAATAATTAGGTAGTACATCATTACAAAAGGCAAAAACATTCCTCAAATGTCATACAGTGGAGCACTACTGAAAACTTCTGATTTCCCCAACAGAAAACCTATTTAAAAAAAGACAAGTCATTAATCAGTAACAGCTGCTCCCAGCACCTGTTATTTATTCCTGTCATTAACACTTCCTTTAGCATTTCTGACAGAAATTAGTATCTTTTTTAACTAATAGAAAAGTGATCTTTGGAACGTCTCCAGAACTTGGTGGCTACATTTGATCAATAACGTGTGTTTACATCTTACCCCAGCATGGTATCGCAGGTTTTCTTTTTCACTTGTGGGTTCTTTCTTTATTTTAGGTTTAAAAGCACTGAATATCCCATATATTTTGCTGAATACTCGGGCATCCTCTAATTTTTGGTATGCATTTGTTAGTCAGTCACGGGGGTAGAGGCACACAGTGACTGTGGGGTGTATACAGGTGCCAAAGAATTCCCAATCAACACGACCCCCAGTGCCTAGTTCTCACTGAGGCAAATGGAAATTCAGAGGGCTTACAAACTGGTGTTTCAGTGCTACAGGTGTTGTAATGTTTTTGTGTCAGTTTTGTCTTCTGTTGGAGCCTCCATTTCCCTGCTCAGATAAAGTCCAACCCAGGTTTCCCACAGAGCTGTGGAAGACATTCCTCACCTGCCTTCCCCCACCCTACCCCTGTCTGGAGGAGCAGGGTTCCCCAGGCAATACCATGCCCTGACCTACCTCTTCCTGCAACAGCCCTTGGCTGCCTCTTGCTCTTTCCCTTCCTAGTGCAGGAGGCATCCAAACCTCTTCTCACGTAGCAGAAGAAAGCAGAGGAACAAAACAGCAACAGGCCCTGTTTAGAGGCACTTTTCCTTTACATGCATTACCCATAGGCTTCCAGCAAGGCTAGTTGTGGGAAGTCCAGCTTTCCACAATCATCCAAAATCCTCCTGTGCGCGTGCAGAAGTGAGCTCTGAAAGTCCAACCAGCCCTGGCAAGCCTGGTTGAAAAACCTTATGGTAAACGCTAAAGTGTAATATGAAATAAGATATAAAAGATGTGTAGATGTGACATCTGGAGACATGATTTAGTGTGGACTTGTCAGTGCTGGGTTAGCAGTCGGACTCAGTGATATTAAGGGTCTTTTCCAACCTAAATGACTAGAATTCTATACTTCCAGGCATAGTTAAACAAAGGAGCAGTGAAGAAATACAAGCATACATTGCTGCTCTTTGACACCTTTTTCTTTTTCTAACGCTGTCTTTTTGCTTAATAAATGTCTTTCAAATCTGTTTCATGCTTATTCACAGTCAAAACATTGAGATTTGTAGTGGTTTCCTACCACCATTTGATAATGCTTTTCATCTGAAAGCCACTGTTTTCACTTAACACTGTTGAAGCTGTGGCAACATTTCTGTTAGTCTTGGGGTTTATAATGTTGTTTTAGTAGAAAGTATGCATGGGGTTGGATTTAGAAGAACATTGTTTCTTTAATACAGATAGATAAAGAAAGCAGTGTATTGTATTTATCAAAAGGAAATGTCAGCAGAACTTTATAGTCTGGTAATTAGATAACACAGATAAGTCTGCTGAGTTTGTGTGCTCACAACTGCCATTCCAGATAACACTTCCTGAAGTCAATTAGAAAAACTGACACAATATCATGCATTTTTCATAGTTCCTGCCTTTAAACTGATGAAAGAAAAGAAAGAAAGAAAGAGAGAGAGAAAGAGAGAGAGAGAGAGAGAGAGAAAGAAAGAAAGAAAGAAAGAAAGAAAGAAAGAAAGAAAGAAAGAAAGAAAGAAAAGAAAGAAAGGAAGAAAGGAAGAAAGAAAGAAAGAAAGGAAGAAAGAAAGAAAGAAAGAAAGACTATGACAAGCATGATATGTAGTTGTTCCATGTTAGTTTTTGCTCTGAACAATCCCACTTGCTTTGAGTGAGAGTAATGGGCATCTGACTTTTCCAAAGACTCCCACAGTGGCAGAAGCAGCAGCTGTGCCAAACCATCACCACTGTAAGGCAATGAAGAATTCCAAGGGTCCTTTGATTCAAACTAAGGTAAAACCAGACTGAAGAGAGAAGCTTAGATTTTTCAGACAGGTGGCCTTTGTAAACACTCCCATTCACATGTATAGAAAACCTTGTAAGGGAGAATCTCTTAGTTCCTTAAAAAGATAGGCACACAACTCATTGTCAAATTATTTTGGATGCAGAACTTGGATCATGTGGATCTCCTGATTCTCCTCCATACATTTTTTTATTTTAATGTAGATAGGGTATTTTCACTCTATGCCTGTTGAAAACATTTTAAATTATTTATATTAATGGTAAAGTACAGAAAAAAAGGTTCATACATCATAACCGTTCATGCCTCATATAATTAGTTGTTCTTGAGGATACCAGTTTTGGCTTATCAAGGCTACCATGCCAGAAGTATTTACTGATGTATGATAAAAAATGCAGTTTGCTTATACTAAATACAACCTTCGTCAAGCCACCAAAGTGCTACTTAGGGCCAGAAAATGGGATAAGAGGAAGAATTTATCTTTAATGATGTTCACATTGTAATGCAAAATCAAAAGTAAAATATACAACTTTTTAATGAGACAAAATTCCCAGATCACTTCTATTTTGGGGTAAAAAAAAAAAAAAAGAAAAAGAAAGGAAGTTTTCAGATAATTTGTTGTCTGCTGGGAAACACTTACTTGTCATTTTACTATCATGTTTCACGAAGAAAGTGAAACTCATAAGAGTTTTTCAAGAGGGTATTTCAGTTCACCATAGCTGAAAAACAGTTCCTCCACTGGAAATCTCCTTTGTAAAAATACTGACTTGTAAGTCTTGTGGAAAAACATCGTTTTCTGGTAGGTAAAAATTTTGATTATAAATGATCATGAACTGCTTCAAGCCTGAATATCTTTGCAATGGTGGGGGCAGAAATGACTCTGCAGCAAGTGTCCTCCCTGCAATAAGGTCTGTTCAGAGTTGGCTGTCTGCTCTGTCCTTTCCTACAGACGGTGCTGTCCTCAAAAAGTTCCAGTTTCACGGTACAAAAAAGAACACAGTTCGTCCTGGATCTGATCCTTTCTCCTGCTCAGCCTTCAGCATCCTGGTAAATTACCATGTGGAGATTACACACATTAATTTGCTGTAAGTACTCAAACCTTGTCTGAACAGCCATGTATTTTTTGAATGACAAGCTGCACAACCATGTGACTGTAGCAGCCAGAGAAAAGACCAAGGATGTTTCTTCTTAAGAAAAAAAGCCAAGCTATCATGAGGATGCTGTGACCGCCAGTCCCATCTCCCACACCTCCCCAGCCTACTGAGCAGGCAGCAGCCCTCACATGGCAGTAGGTCTGTTGTTCACCTCTGCTTCACTGAGAGCAGCCAGATCAGCTATCATGTTGTCACAACAGTTTCATCTGAAAATCTGCCTCACAAGTACATTCAGTCTTTTCTGACCCAATTCTTGATTTCTCTGATTTGCATGGTAGGTAACACAGGCTGAGGAAAAAAAGCTAGATCTTAACAGCCAGGTGAAAAATGTAGCTCCCAAGGAGGGAATGAAACAGAGAGGGCCCTCATTCATCTGACACAAGTAGACATCAGGCATCAGAAGAGATTGGTTCTCAGTTTGGGATTTGACCTAGAAATAGTTCTCGGGTGATTTTCTTTGAAATACATGACTTTGGATGTTAAGTTATAACGATAGGGAGCTTTCCCAGATTCTGTCAGTAAAGAATTCCCATTTGTATAATTTCTGCAGCTTTCCTCCTTGACCCTCTTAGTTCCAAGCTGAGTTTAATCTGTAACTCTATCTGTAAAATGGTTTTGCTGTAAGAGAGACTACCACAACACAGAGACGACTACGGAGCTTGATTGCATGTGCTGATCTGCAAGAGAAGTCTGATGACACTGTGGCCCCCCATATTAACACTGTCATGTGTGGGCATCCTTTCTGGGCCATGGACACACAGCTGTATCACATCCCCCCTGCACACACTGTACACACACTTATACCACCACAGCTGCCTCCCTCCCTCACCAGTTTGTCTCTTCGCTGCCAGCGCAGGGTTTGTGTATCCTCTCTGAGATGATGGATGTTTCAATTGTGATAGGAGTCTCTATTTCACGCAAGCATCTGAAAGCGCTTTGCAAAAATAGCTCACCACATCGCAGACAAGCAATCTGACATGCAGAAATAGGAAATAACCTTACTTGCCTTGAAGGGTATTTTAACATTCCCTACCACTGTGGTATTCTCTCACAGGCACAAATGACCTTCTCCTTGTTAGAACAGCCAGGAGGCTCTCATTTTCCTAAGGTCCTGGAAAGATTAAGTGACACCGGCCCAAGGTTGCACAGGAAGTCTGGAGGGAGCACTGGAAATAGAAGGGGGCCCTCCTGAATCCCTCCACACTGCCTTGACCACAAGACTATCCTTCCTCTCCCAAGGTTACACATCAGGTCTGTGGTGGAGCCAGGAATAGCACCCAAGTTTCCTGACACACAAGCTGTCCTTCTGCACTGTGTAAAAAGTAAGCACAACTATGTATTTATAAACCTGTGTCTTGCAACTAAACCTAAGACATGCTGTCTGAACCCTACGTTTCCTATGTATGAAAAGCTGTGACACACTCCACTTAAGAAATCCCCTTCCACAACCAAGGCTGCTAATACCTCCCTGCAGCTAACCTCTTCTGCTGCTTCAGTGCCTCTAACTTCCTGACAGGTCTTTTCTGTGCCAACAATACAAATGCTGCTTGCCACAGAGACAGGTTTGCTGGCAGAGGTGTGCCCTGAGTGGTGCCCTTTCTGGACACTCTGTTGAGACCTGGTACTGAACAAGGATATCAAGTCCTCCCTGACTGCTGCAGGGTGAAAGGGAGGAGATGTTGCAGGCCAAGGTGGGGGCATGAAGGGACGGTACCACAGTGGTAGCCTGAGGAGGGACCCAAGGCCCCCAAGGTCCTGGGACAGTACATGGGGCTGGCACCAGAGGAATGAGATGCCCAGGGGACAGACCTGGCTAGGGCAGCCACAGGCTTTCATATTCCCCACCCCTGGGGACACACACTGCATCAGTACATGTAGCTTCCCTGGGGAGAGACGGAGATGTGCTGTGTCAGGAAGGGCACAGTGCCATGTGTCCCTGCAGTTTGCTGGAGCCTTTCCATTAATTTAATGGGCTTTGGATTGGGCCCTGAATTCTCAGCTGTCCCAGCTCAAGGGACTCCCCAGGCAGGCTCTCCTCTCGCTTTAGAAAGAGGATGCCTTTCAGAGACCCTGCTGACCAGGAGGTTCCTGCTGTTCTTTGGCATCAGAGGCCCCATCCTAGAGTGAGCACAGCCCCATCACTGCCCTCAGCCCACAGCGTACACCACCTGCACACCTGGCTCCCCACTGAATCTGCTACCCTCTCTCTCAAGTAAAGACATGCACAACGTCCACCCCCGGCCCAGATCATCCATTTTGTATCCCAGCAAGGCCCAGGTACAAAAGGTGAGTGGTGTGGATTCAGTGCTCCACATTGCATACCTCAACCTGCTCTGCTCACCGAGAGCCTTGTATACACATCCAGTCAGGATTGGAGGACTTAGTAATCCTGTAGAAGAAATAAATCGCACTTATGACAGTAGCCCCAATCCTGCTCAAGACAGAAATGGAAGAAGCCATTGAGCTGATCTGTGTGGCCAACATTTTGAAGGTGCTTCAAAAGAGTGGGACCGTGTCCTTTGCTTTGCCCACAGTACCATTTCTCTCACTCACCAAGCCCAGCACTGCTGATAATTAGCACATTTGGACAAACTGAGCTTTCCAAAGGTGTTTTATTTTTAAACAAAGATGGGTAGATACCAGTAATGTGCCTCTTCACAAGAGCAAGGAGCTGTGTGCTTTTCCAAACCTCTAGCTGACACTATTTTAAAGTAATACTTGCTGAGCACCAAAGACCTGACTTTACAGAGATGCTCAACCACCAACTTCCATTACACCTATTTCTACAGAAGCAGCATTAAGAGGGCCCAGCTGAGACCATGGCACTGACTGTACAAAGTGCAGTACGTTGTAAGAGATGAGCCTGCTCCATAAAGCTTGGGTTGGGAAGAAGAGGAAATACAGAGAAATAAAATGATTTGCCTCTGCTGATTAACATGCAGCATAACATGGAAGCAAGCTAGTTAGGGCAAACTAAATTGAGGAAATTGCCTGAGCATTCAGGGGGATGGGATCACACTGTAGCACTATGAAGACAACTAGCACCAGGAGCAGAGCAGAAACCAAAGATGCAACTAGTGCTTCAGACAGGTATCATAGCAAGCAGAGTTGTGGCTACTAGTCAACTCACTGTCACTCTTTCCTGGAGAAGGAAGTGCCACTCCCCGGCAGGGAGATCACATCCCATGGGTGTGCATCAAGGACCTGAGCTAGGGGCCCTCGCTAGTGTGCCCCAAAACTCCCCTGGACTCCAGACAAGTGTTTGAGGTTGCAAGAAATGAAAAGTTGAGTCATGGTAAGCCCCAAGCAAGTCTGGATTGCAATGGAGCACATTTGACTCTTGCTTTTCCTCAGGAAGTGATGCCATATGCATTTATATACACACACAGCTCAACATAACTGAGCAAACATTACTCATCATTAATAATATTTATTTTGGAAAAATATTTTAAAAATGAATTTCTTCATTAACAAAACAGTAAAAAAAAATCAAATAACATTTGCACAATATTCCATAAATACATTTATATACAAAAAATATAGTCACATAGACCCGAAGTGCCTTTGTACATATTTACCAAAAATTTAAATTATAAAAAAATGAACATCACAAAATACTCAAGCTTTACAATTATCATGAAAATATTTTTACAGATTCAAAAAAATAACACACTTTTTCTCACCTAGTAAAAACACATTTTAGTATCAAAAAAGACAATAAAGGCAGTGTTTGTGTCTCTAATCCAAAAAAAGACTGGCTCATGATAATCCAAAATATACACTTCAGGCAGTGCATGCTTCTTATGTAGTAAGTCCATTCATTTAAATATATATAGAAAAGCAACTGACCATAGTGCAATGATAAAATTCATAAAAGGCAGTGCAACAGTAATTCTTGAACACAGACCCTTGCCTGGTGTCCATCTTGTTTCTTTTCTTTGCAGTCACTTTGCTAACTTCAGTAGAGAACCAGCTCAAGCCTGAATTTAGTTTCTCAGCAGCAGTCAGTGAAGGAATCTATCTCCCATTCCTCTTTCAGCAGCATTCATGGGGCACATCTCCTCTGAAATTGTTCTGAACAACCATTTTGCCTCTGATTTACACCTGGTAAGAGAAAACACAAGCAGAGATCAGGAGAGGTTAATGAAAAGCACAAAGAGAGATGTAAGGTTGCAGAGGGACAGAATTCTGAATGAAGCACACTAAGGGGTAGGTCAGCAGACCACAACCACATTATTGTTGTACCCTCATCTACAAAACTTGTCAAACCCACAACATGCACAGCAGCAAGTCACTGAGCTTTTCTTTACAACATCCACAGCATGCCAACCTCAAGCTGGCTGGATTTCAACAGGTACAAACTTAGCTACTCTGACATGTGTTGGATGACAGTTGTGAACCAAGACTTTTCTCTGCTGCTCCAACCACCAGGCAGTATACTAACCTCAGTTGCTATAATGCACTCGTCTTTCTCTTCTGATATGACATACACTGACTGGTATTTTGTGTCCTTTGAAGTGGAATATACTGAATCTGGTCGCTTTCTTTCAGAAGAATCACTATTGAAGACAAAAAGGATAAAAACAGGTCAGATGGCTGTTGCTTAATGCTACCTATGAGAAATACACCCCCCCTTCAAAGTCAAGCTGGGCCTCATGCTCAGATGTGAGATACCTCTTTAGTTGTACTGCACTTTTCTCCTCTGCTTCTGAATCATACGTTTCACACTTGGCTTCACATTTGCTGTGCTCCTCCTTAACAGAGTCCTCATTCTTGAGTTCATGCACCAAATTATAATCCACTGATGGGTATCTGACTTTGTAGCCATTTTTATCAGAGTTATCGCTGTGAAAGTCTACTTTCTTATTTGTGTTTTTAATCTGAGTGGCACCAATTACACTTACGGAAATGTCCTTCTCACGCTGGCAGTTCGCCAGGTTATTCATGGTCTCAGTCTCACTCCTGCAGGCATCAGGCTGGTGGTGCCTCTTCTGCACTCTGAGCCTGATGCAGACAACCACAGCAGCACACCCCAGCAGCAGCATAAGGACCAGAATAATTCCAGCGCAGACAGCAATCCAGGGGAACTGGGAGTTCTGGCCTTCCGTGTACTTCTCAGTGAAGTCAACGATGACCGGTCCCTGAGGTGGCTCAGGGAGCAAAAACTGGCAGTTGAGCCCGCCGTACCCCCGGGCACACTCACAGACATAGCGGTTGTTTCTTTCATGGCAGGTGGCCCCATTGTGACAAGGGTTGTGCTCGCATCTGCTCACCGGGGTGCTGCAGTTCTTCCCGTTGTATCCCGGGGGGCAGGTGCAGGAATAGTCATTGACACCATCCTGGCAGGTCCCTCCATTGACGCAGGGAAAGGAGGCGCAGTCATCCACGTTATCATCACAGTGTCTCCCAGTGAAGCCAGCCTGGCACTGGCATATATAGGAGTTCCCCAGATCAACACACTGGGCTCCTGCAAGACATCAAGGGAGACAAGCATTGAATGGTGGCAGCCAGACACAACAGCCTCCCACTTGCTGTTTCAGGGCAACTGTCACAATCAGCTGAGGAAAGCTTTCTCTTTGAGAGGTTTATCTCAACCTTTGACAAATCTGATCCACCACAAAAAGTACATTTGTTTAAGGAAGATTTTTTTGTTAAGCATATTTCTTTTTCATTCTCACTCCTATTCCCTTTTCAACATTTCACTTTGTTTTGGACAACAAAGCTAGTCCAGGTCAGGTTAACACCACAATCTCATGTTACAGAGTGTCAGTGAATGAGGAGGACTACAGTAAAGAAAGTCTTCACTAGTTTAATCAAAACAGGAAGATTACTGTTACCAGATTACAAATAATAAAATTTAGCACTAGTTTGGCATTTGCATCCACAGACCTCAAAGACTCTAGCAAAACATTTCCACGTATAATCTTCCATGTTTTCATGCATGAAGCTTCAGGCCAAGTTACTTGGCCACAGCCATCCCTTGAGAAAATACAATCTGCAGCGGGGGCCCAAACCTCACCATTGTTTTCTTAGTACAGATCCTCCACCAAGTCAACTATTGACATGACAAGGATCTTTTAACAAGAGCATGTAGTGATACGACAGGTGGAAATGGCTTTAAACTGAAAGAGAGCAGGTTTAGGTAAGACATTAGGAAAAAATTCTTTACGATAAAGGTGGTGATGCACTGGAGCAATTTCACCAGAGAAGTGGTGGATTTCCCATCCCTGGAAGAGTTCAAAACCAGACTGGATGAGGCTTTGAACAACCTGGTCTAGTGAAAGGTGTCCTTGCTTCTGGCAGGTGTTTGGAACTAGATGATCTTTAAAGTCTCTTCCACACATTCTGTGATTGATCAGCGCTGTTATAAATTTCAGACCAGAAGCCAAAGTAAATCCATACTCAAAGTATGGTCTCCTTTCAGAAGACTACTGTAGTATGTTTGGCCTTACCATTAGCACAAGGGCTGGAACTGCAGTAATCAATTTTCTTTTCACAGTTGAACCCCGAATAACCCAGTGGGCAGCGGCAGCTGTAACCCCCATCAGGGTTGTCAGTGCATCGTCCACCATTGAAGCATGGTCCATCAGCACAAGTCATTGCGCTCAGCTCACAGTTTTTCCCATAAAAGCCTGGGGGGCAAGTACAGGAATAGCTGTTCTCAAGATCCTGGGGGAAGGAAACGAGAAATGATCAAAATATTTAAATGAAGTTGCTCTGAAATCCAAAAAGGGATTTTGAATATTAGTAAAACTGCCATTAACTCCTTCCTTGGAGTTTCAGATGACACAAGCTACTCAAACTTACAGTACAGCTTCCACCATTCTTGCAAGGGTTGGCGTCACATTCATTGATTTCAATCTCACAATTGGAGCCTGTGTACCCAGGGCGGCAAGAACAAGTGTAGCTCCCCTGACCAGTGTTGGTGCAAGTGGCACCATTCTTGCAGGGCTTGTGATGGGTGCAGTAGTTCAGGTCTGAAAAAGATTATTTTTTTTTTTAAGAAAGTATTCAAGATACTTGCTACTTTGCGAGGCTAGCACAGGGTGGGTGAATTGGAAATAGCTACTGACTATTAAAAAAAACAGTTAAAACAGACACTCAGGGAAGGACTGAGAACTCACCTTGGTTGCAGAAAAGGCCACCCCAGCCTTCCTGGCAATTGCACTGCCAGGGCTGCTGACAGGTACCGTGAAGGCAGCCTGGGTATCGGATGCACTCATCACAATATCGCCCCTGCCAACCCACTCTGCATCTGAAAAAAAAATGACAATCAAGTCTGGTCAGATTTAGATTTCTCACAGTTGGAAACCCTATCACAAACTGCAAACACACTGATGCCAGGGATCAAGTTTCCTAAAAGCTCTCAGTGATCCTTCATCAAGGAAAGTCACCAAGTCCAATCGTAGCATCAGCTTTCATTGGTCCGAGATATTTCTTCCACTTCCTTGGACAGAGCCATGGTTCCAGATAGTTAATTTGTTTACTCTAATAACAAACAGCTAAACCTTACACATGGCACTGTGAACTCACTAGGTTAATACTAATGGCATTGATGTTTGACTTCTAGAATTATACTTTGATCAGGCATCACCTGGATTTCTCAGATTTCCATTTAATATGAAAAAAGGCCTTTAAACTGACTGTTCAAATGTCCATTGGCTTACTTAATACCAGAGCCTTAATACTAGAAGACAAAGAAGAGAGCAGGAGGAGAGTGGAAAACTTACTTGCATTCCCCAGGTTTATCACAAAAGCCGTGTTGCTCATCACATCCAGGCAAACAAATTGCTGTAAACAAACCAAGCAGGGAAAGACATCAGCACTGGTGCTGAAACAACTCTCTTTTACAAGTCTGATTCTGAAAACACCTTGCGGGTGGGGAGCGAGTCCCTTTTACTAGGTCGGGGCAGTTAAGCGCAGCTGAATTAATCTCTGGAGTCTGCAGGAGTATTGATCTCGTCCCGTAACTGGGCACTTTACTTATTACCGGGGATGAGCATTCTTCTTAATACAGTTGCACACAGACAAAAGAGGGCTCACAATTGCTCCCTTCCCCACAGCCCCTCACCCCCCTTCCCTTCCCAGTGAGGGTCAGAAGTCCTTTTTTCCAATTCTATGCACACAGCTCCACCTCTTAATATCCCCCGAAAGTGTGTGTGCAGATAAGAGTGGACAGCTGGTGTGCAGGGTGCCAGTGCAAGACAGCTGCTCTATTGTCTATTCTCTCCCAGCAGCTGCCCCACTGCAACAATACCCCGGCCCCGGAGCCAATGGGGCTGTCGGCCGGCGACCGGGCAGCCTATCCCTGCCCACAGCTAATCTATGGCACGCGCGTGATTTCGCTGGAAAAAAAAAAAACTTTTTTTTTCTTATTCAAATAAATAAGTCTAAAGTTCTTCCTCCCTCCTTCCCCCCTCCGCCCCGCTCCGAAAAGGGGCGGGCGGGTGGGTGCAGCCCTGGTAAAAGAGGTAAGCGAGCCAGCGGGAGGGAGGATGAGAGAAGGGAAAAAAGGGACTTCTGCTCATTACTTCGCCTGGTTATGGAACTCATTAAGCAGGCACTGCAAAGTTTTAATTCAACAAAGCCAGCCGGAGACAATGGCATGCGAGGGGAAAGGCGGGCGGGCGTGGGGGGGGGAAGAAAAAGAAAGAAAGGATCGGCGCTGATAATCAGATCGCCTCCAAGTTGGAAAGAATGGAGCTGGGGGCAAGGCAACGGGAAGCAATCTGCAACTGGCAGCTCCACTCACTAACGGCAAAACATTCTTTTTGCATGCACACATAAACACATCTCCCCTGCCTAGTAGGTTTGCGTCGGTGTTATAAGTTGTTTTTTTTCTAAGAGGGAAAAGAGAGAAGAGCGTACATAATGAGTCAAGAAAGATGGACAGCCTTCTGCTTTGCTATGAGAATAGCAGAGATGTAGAGGCATCTGAATGTGCTGACAGCCCCAAAAGAGCTCATTATCAAAATGCTTCCTTTTCCCCCACCCCTTGACACAACTGGGCTAGGCACTTTTGATCATGGGAAAGGTTGTAGCGCCTATTTAAAAGGAAATACAAGCAAAAAGCAACTATCAAAGGAAATGCAAGCCCTTCTGCCTGCTGTTTATTGTGCAACATTGTGCCATGAACTGCTAAAAGCACCCTAGCAGTCACTAACAGCATGAATAATCAATCTGGGATTGTTTGATAGCAGCTCAGCTGAGACCACAGTGTAGGTGTGTTTCAACAGAAACAAAAAGACAAGAAAACTGAGCGGCTGCTTTACAGCCTGCAACTGTTTTCTCCCTCCCTGCCTAGCCCTTTGATGACTGGAGAGGAGCACTCACCCAGTGTGTCATCTGCCAGCATATTTCAGATCCATGTATATACACAAATGGAGAATGCCATCACAAGCTGCAGCAGAAGCTCTGTGTGCACGTTTGGGTGTATACCTCTGTGTATCTACAAAGGGCAGTAATCTTATATAACCTGAAAGAATCTGACATCCCTGACCATCCTCTCTGTGATCTGCCTACTACCCTAGGTTTTCCTTCTGTATCAGCACACCACACTCCTCAAAAACTTCAAGCTCAGGTGTATGTTTCCTGTCCCTCACTACTTTATTAGTAATAATGATCACGGCAATTGCATAGAAGAGAGATGGAGAAGAAGTTGAATGTTTTCGTGGCCCCAGGTGCAACCATCTCTGTTAGTGACAGCATATAAGTACCCCAAAAGACAAATGTACAGCCTGGAAACCACAGGGAATATCCTGGACCTCCCACTATTTTTCTCAATACAAAGATCAGACTGTAACAAGCCTACCAACAAGCCTGCCACATGGATGCTGCCAAAGACTAACTCCCTCCCCTGAAGCCACGTACCCCACAGATGGTCATATCAAAGTTGCATGGTTGAAAGGGCGGATAAGTATGAACAGTAGTCCTGATATATTTTAATAAATCCTCAAGCAACTACTGAACATTTTGCTACCAGGGCTAAAGCAAATGAGCAAGAGTGTAATGTTGACACTGATATTTGTTGGCTTGAAAAAGGGTCAATGCTGAGGATCTCTCCACCCATCACATTGGTAGGGCGTGTGCACAGAACCAGAATTCCACTGACCATTGCTTGATTCTTCCTCTCTTGGGAGGTCTGGGGGCCTGATGTTAAGAGAAATATCCTCTCTCTGCCAACCCCGAGAGCTCAGGGGACACTGCAGCAACTGGCACCCAAGGAGACAAGAAAGTGGATACTCACGCTCAGTGCAGTACTGGCCTTTCCAGCCCGGATTGCAGACTTTCTCGCCACGTTCTCCACAAGTGAAGTGACCAAAGGCATCATCCCGGGGGCGACAGAAGACAGAGCAGCCCTCTCCATAGTAGTGCTCGTCACACACAAAGCGATAGGAGTACTTCAGGTCAGTGCGGCCGCTACTGTGCAGGTCCTGGGACCACTCTTCACCCACTGCCAAGTGCCTCTGTGTGGCCAGGCGGCTGATGAGGCGCTCAGGGTTTTCTGTGTGAAAGTGGAGAGGAGAGGAGAGGAATGATTAGGGATCCCAAAGCAAGCAGGGGCATAGGAAGGCACTCAAATGGGGTTGTCTGGTGGGAGAGGAACTGCAGAGGCAGGATAACATTGACTGCATGGCAACAGGTTGACCTCTCTTGCCATTGTCTACCAAAGAGAAGAATGTGTTACACATGGCAGAGAGAGGGGCCAAACAGGGCCGCAAGGCTGGGGTTTTTCTGGGGAAAAGTCTGCTTTGGGACACTTACCTGTTGTGAGGTCATCAGGTGAGTCCGTATGCAGAGCCTCAATGATGAGCGAGAAGGTGCCCTGTAGAAGGAAGGAAGAGAAACAACCCACCAGGAGAACATGAGAGCAGATAGGCCCAAGGGGCAACACCACCAGTCCCCAGGAGTTATCAGTCATTGTCTCTCTCCTACTCTGACACTTCAAGGGGATTGGTGGCCCCTTGGAAAGACACTTGCCCAGCTGGGGTGGCCGGGCGTGTGGGATGGGATGGGA
>VYXB01005586.1:160976-296646 GCA_013397135.1 Pachyramphus minor
GCGGGAGGGTTTTAACCCAAAAAAAAAAAAAAAAAAAAAAAACACAACACCAAAAAAACCACCCCACCCAAACCACAAAACAACAGAAAAAACTTGCCCCCAAATCCTTAACAACCCCCCTTCGGTACAGGGTATTTGTTAAATTGACGTGGCACAGATTTCTCGATTACCGCTGCTGAGCGTGACTGAAAGGCGCCGTGAGAGCCGGCAGGATCCTGCCCACGGCGCTCATTCTTCTCTGGCTTAATTTATGCCACGCGATTCTGTATTGGGGAAATCAAGCAGAAAGCTCCTTTTTCTGCTTTTTTTCCCCCCTCTCCCTCTCTCTTTCAGATGCTGGGCTAACGGGGAGACTGTTTAACTTAAGTGTTTCTATAGGAGGCTGTTGTAGTTTAACTCCTGCCCACCAGTAGCTGAGGCGAACAAAGGAGGGACTCGAGGTCTAACTATTCATCCATTCTCTGCACTTTAATTTTCATTGATTTCGAAGACAAGGGGAGCCCTTAGGGATTCTCGCTGAAGGGGGATGACACGCCTTTAGACGCGATCAGCCCCCCAGCCAGCCATCTGCTCCCAACCAAATGGCGCTTTTTCGCTCCCAACCGCGTGTCTCCGCACAGCGCTCGCCCGCCGCCCCCGCGCTGTTAAACCGTGCCCGCGCACTGACACCGACCCCCGCTGCCGAGGACGGACGGACGTCCGCTNNNNCCTTCCCGCAACGCCGGCCCCCCTCTCCCGCCCCGGCGAGGATTTACGGTGGCGCCGCGCAGCAGCGCTGCCTAGAGCTCCCCATCACCCGCAGCTTTTATTTCTAAGCGAGCCAGATTATGGGAAAAGTCTCTTCAAAAGGGGGGGAGGGAGGGGATATGCGTGTGTGTTAATTAGGGCTACGCACTGCCATCGCTGGCGCGCAACCCTGATTTTTCCCCGGACGGAGGGCTCCGGGCATATGGCGAACGGTGCGTCGGCGGAGGGACGTGTACGTGTGGAGCTATGTGTAGCCGAGTGTGCATAATATTTTAATTAGGTCTATAGTCCCTACGGAGGTATGTGTGCGCGGCTGCCCCCCCCGCCGCAGCCCTTCCCGCACGCCCTATTCACCTGTCCCTCCGGGCCGGGCCGGGCGGGAGAGGATGGGAACTGGGGGGAGGGTAGGCGGGGTGCCGCCGGGACGGGGCTCTGGCTCACCCGTCGGTTCCAGGCTTGGCGGCATGACCGGGGTGCTGGTGCTGCCCGGGGCCCCGCCGCCGGGCAACCCGACCCAACCCGACCCGAGGTGAGTGGGTGGGGGGCGCGGAGGTGCCACGGTGCCGGAGGGGCGCTCCTCCGCCCTTGCTGTGTACGGGGAGGGGGATTAAGAAGTTTAGCGTGTAGGTTAGCCCAAAGTTGCAAAGGCATGTGCTGATTAGAATAAGAAAGGGCAGTCGCGTGGCTCAGCTGGCACACAGTGAGGCCAGATGATAGATAAGCAGCTCTGGGTCTTCCCTTCCCCCCAGCCCCCTTTTTCAAATCGCAAATCATCTGCTCCGGCCCTATCCTAGCCCCTCATTTTCATTACAATGGTTGTGTGTTTACCTGTGATCCTGGGACGGGGCATTCCTTTGTCTCCCGAAGAGATTACCGCAGCCAGCTGCTCTCCAGCCCTTCCCTGGGCAAATCCCGAAGTGGCCCCTATATGTGTTTTACTGATTGCTCGCGGGGAGAAAGCGAGCCCCCCCCCACTTCCCCCGCCTCGTTTGCCTACCATACTTGTTTGTTTGGGTTTGCTCCCTGGCTTGCTTCCGACGGGATTTTGCTTGTGGGAAACTACGAGGAATAAAACTGGTCACTCGTGTGCGTGAGCTGTCGTTGCTTCCGAAGTGGGAAGGGTGAAGAGCCCCGTACTCTCGCCCGGGAGGCAGAACCGCAGGGCCTCCCGGGGACGACGGGACATGGCTTCCGCCCCCTTGCCTTTCCCAGGCTCGAGAGTTCCCTCCAGTCCAGGACAGCACTGTCTCCCAAACCTCCCGTGGGTGCCCTGGGCCGGGCGGGTGCCATTCTTTCCCCCAGGCCCTGCTCTGGTACACCGAGGTCTACAGGCCCTCACTGCCCGTGTTCCTCTGGTGAGCAGCTCGGCCTCGCATTTGGAGAATTGGCATCTTGGCCCACCTTTATGTTAAAGGATACTCATGATCTTTCACGTGCTAGAAACCACAGATCACATTTAAACTAGAAAACCATCTGAAGTCCCTTCCCACATGAAATATCCCATGATCCTGAGATTACCCTGTGCCCCACACCCCATTTGCTCTGTTAGGCAAGCCTGGTGTAACCCCATGCAGCGCTGTGGCCTGGCTTATCTTGGCAGGGGTGTCACAGACAAGGAGGGTGAACAATAGGGCTCAGATTGTGTACATAGCATAAAGAAATGTGATGTCACTTCTCAGAAAAATGTTTTTAGCATTCTGGCCATGAGATTTCCCTGGATCTTTCCCTGGAAAGATTCCCTCCTGTTACAGTATGATTGTCGGGGTGGCCAACAGGAACAACAACAAAGTGGTGTCATGATAGAATAAGAAGCTTTATTTTCAAGCAGGCATCAACATTAATACAAAATGTCCAGTAACTGTGTCATTTACTGATTGGATATTTATTACGTAAAGCACACTAACACCTTTTTCATTGGTGAGTTCTGTCTGAGAAAGTTTTGGTTTTTGATGAGGGTCCAACAGATAGTAACATGGTAACTAATATAATCTACATCCTAAGCTTAACATAAACACAATTAATGCATACCTAAATATCTAGGTGTCTGTCTGCTCTCTGGGGCATGGTCTCACTCCCCTGCTAATGCAATCTCATCATGGAAATGATCTCAGGGCTCTCTACATGCCTCTCTATTCTATGGACATGGTCTCAGGCCTTCAAACTCAATATCCTTTGCTAAGGCCTTCGCTGGCTGGCTGCTTAAGGCCACACCCTCCTGCTACCAAGTTCAGTAGAAATATTCACTGGCTTCACCGGTTCTCACAGGGAAACTCCTTCTTTTGCCCAGCTTTATTAATCATTATCTTTAGCCAGAACTCCAAATAGTAGCTGCAAACTACCACTCCAGACAGTAGCTGCCGAGACCGCTCTCTCCCTGTAAGCACAGCGTGCTGCTGTACTGCACTGCATTTCACGCACGAAGGGTTTTTCTGTTCCACTGTGGCCTGCAGCCCCCTTCACACAGGGTGTGCATCTTGTGCATTGTATGCTGGCTGCAGTACAAAACCTGCTGCTAATATACTTTGGAGAGGGAGAAGGGGGAGCAGTTTGATTATATGTTTCCAGGGCTTTCCAAGCCACTTCCAATTTGCACAGCTTTTATTTATTTCTGCATTTTCTTCCATGGCAGGCAAGGCAGGGAGGAGAGAGAAGGTGGGGGCAAAAACTCCTCTGCAGAAGGTGATTATGAGAAAAAAGATGGGTATGGACAGGGCGGGCCTGAGCTTTTGGAAATGCTCTCCCCTTTTCTGAGAGCATCTGCCTGGAGACGAACAGATGTGGGCACCTGCGGTGACAGGCCACATATGCTCGATCCTATTCACAGGCATTCAGACACGGCTACAATGGTGAGGCTTTGTGCACACGGAGTCACCAAATATATTAATCTGTGCTCCCCAGAGAACCGCTCTGTTTAATTTTTCACCGGTAATAACATCTGATCTAATCTTCCCATCGGCTCTCCCGTGTCCCTCTCTCCCCTCCCGGAAAGATGTGAAGTTATTCAGGTCCCCACCTGTTGCCGGCGGGGTGGGAGCGGGCCGTGCTCCCGGCGCGCCTGCAGCCGAGCCGTTATCCCTATCCCGGGATGTGCGGCCGGTGCACCCGGGGGAAAAACGGAGGTTTCCCTCCGTCGGCAATCGCCGGGCACAGTAAAGCGAACTCGTCCTCCCCCCCTCCGCAGGTCTCGCTGTCAAAGAGCGACATAAAACTCCGGTGTGCGACTCAGGGGGTTTCAAGCAGTTTCGGTGCGCGACGCCTTCATCTCCCCACGGTCCCCCGTCCCCCTGCCCCGGCCAGGTTTGCTCGCGGGTACAATGACCCCTCGGCCCCATCGTGGCTGCACAAAGCCGGGAGATCCCAGCCCGCGGGCGGGGACAGACGCGAACCTCACCAGCCCGTCCCCCCCTCCGAGCCGACCCTGCCCGGCGGNGCGGCCTCATCCCCGTTCCCAGCCCTGTCTCTGGCCCCGTACCCAGCCCCGTCCCCTCATGGCCCCCGGAGCCGCGGGGCCCGGCCCTGCCGGGGCTGGGCGCAGCGGCCCCCGCAGCTCGCGAGGTCCTCAAAGGCCCCTTCTAACCCAAACCATTCTGCGATTAAAGAGGGTGGCATTCAAAAACTCTGTCTGGAGGGTGTTAGATCTTTAAACTCCGAGGATCCGGGAATACCTTTAAAAGCTGTCAATTCACAATGCTTTTTATTCCTTTTTGAATTCCATAAGCGTGTTTGCTTGGTTTTTTTAATAATAAGAAATCTATACTCGTTTTTCTGCCTAGGCATACTTTTCTATAGGCTATTAATCTGGTTTTTTGTCATATTTATGCAAAACCTTTTGATATTTACATATTTCTCTGATATAAAAACCAGAAGTGGAAGGCAGAGTGAATGAGTACTTATGTCCGGTATGCTGATGGAAAGAAAACTGTTTCAAACTGTTACAAGGCCAGCACAAGGCAACAAGCTATCAGCAAAAGCAGAGAAACAGCGCTTCAGTTTCCAAGTCGCTGTCTTTTTTTTTTTTTTCCTTGTAGAATTTCATGATGTTTCTTATCATTGCATTTTAGAACATCGTTTTTATTTTTCTTCTTTCAGACTGCTGTGAGTTTTGGAGAGAACAGCCATGGGCGTTAGAGGTTTGCAGGGATTTGTGGCAAGAGTTTGCCCTGATGCGTGCAAAACAGTAGATCTGAGAGAAATGGCAGAAGAACATCGTGTCAATCATCCTGATTTCCCACCTGTTATTGTAGTAGATGCCATGAGTTGTGTTAGATACTGGTACACACCAGAATTTTGGGTATGTGGTGGCCAGTGGCGGGAGTACCTTGCCATTTTAGAGGATTTTATTAACGTTTTTATGGCAGCTGGTATCAAGTTGGTGTTTTACTTTGATGGAGTGGTAGAAGACAAAAAGAGAGAGGAATGGATCAAACGGAGGTGGAATAATACCAAGGAAATAGCCAGACTATTTCAGTTTATTAAGACTCACAGGAAACAACCAGGGAGAGAAATGTTTGTTCTTCCTTCAGCCTTACCTACTTTTACACGTTATGCTCTGAAGTCACTTGGTCAGAAAACAGTATGCACGTTGCAAGAGGCAGACTTTGAGGTGGCTGCATATGGTTTGCAACACAACTGCATAGGAATTCTGGGGCAAGATAGTGACTACCTCATCTATAATACATGTCCCTACTTTTCCATTGAGAACCTCCGTTTGGACAGACTGGTCACTGTTATGTACTCTCGAGAGGAACTCTGCCGTGTGTTGGGTGTTAGTTTGACACACCTCCCTCTCTTTGCTTGTTTGCTTGGCAATGATGTTGTTCCAGAAAGTTTGTTGGAAGGCTTTTGGCACAGATGTTTAGTCACCAGTCCCCACAAGAACAACAGCTACAACAGAAGAACAAAAATACTTCTAGCTGTAGCAAATTACATCTCAAAAATTCCATGCTCATACAGCAGCTTGAAACACTTGGAAGATATGCTACCTCTGGGATCAGATAAGACATTGCTTTACAGAGGAATAAAGTCCTATCTTTTGCCTGGGCAGCAGTCTCCATGGATTCCTCCCAATGTAACAAACTGTCAAATGTTACCTCTTCAACAGCAATCAGCCATCTGTCAAGATAAAGAAATCTTTCAGGTAACTTGTTTTTTAAAGCTTAGTGATCACTTTATTGCCATGACTACTTAGTGGAAGTTGGTAATTAGTACATCAAACCTATTGAATTAGATTTGCAAAATCTTTTGTCTGTTAAGTAGAGCCATCGTTAGGACTATTGCATGCATCACTATTACATGCAAGGGTAGATGCGGCACATTAAATAAAAAGGGATTCTTCTCTTTTTGAAGCATCAAGCAGGTCTAATAATGCAGAGCAACTGCTGTATAGGCCAATAACTCGGCATAGAAATGTGCTTCCCATGTATTACATGATGTATTGAGTTCCTTTTACTTTACAGGTCAGACATAAGCTGGTCAGTGGTTTGCTTGTCTGTGCCTGGCACATGCAGTCAAGGTGCCAAAGAAAGTTGTGTTAAGAATTTGAAGTTGAAATTGTGGTGGAAACTTCCTACAGAATAATATCTTAGAATTGTGAAATGGCTGGGGTTGGAAGGGATTTTAAAGATCATCTAGTTCCAAACCCCTGCACTGGACAGGGACACCTTCCACTAGACCAGGTTGCTCAGAGCCCAATCCAACCTGGCCTTGAAAACTTCCAGAGATGATCCACTACTTGTCTGGGCAACGTGGGCCACTGCCTCACCACCCTGACAGTAAAGAATTTTTTCCTAATAACTGATCTAAACCTACCTTCTTTCAGTTTAAAGCCATTTCTCCGTGTCCTGTAACTACATGCCCTTGCGAAATGTCTTTTTCAAGCCCTCTTGTAGCTTTCTTTAGGTATTGGAAGGCTGCTCTAAGGTCTCCCCAGAGCCTTCTCTTCTCCAGGCCGAACAACCCCAACTCTCTCAGCCTGCCTTCATAGGAGAGGTGCTCCAGCCCTCTGATCATCTTTGGGCCTGCTCCAAGAGGTCTGTGTCCTTCCTGATATGAGGACCCCAGAGCTGGACACAATACTACAGGTGGGGTCCCACCAGAGCAGAGTAGATGGGGAGAACCTTCTCTCTTGACCTGCTGGCCACACTGCTTTTGATGCAGCCCAGGATGCAGTTGGCTTTCTGGGCTGCAAGCGCACATTGACGGGTCAGGCCAAGCTGCTTGTCCAGCAACGCCCTAAAGTCCTTCTTTGAGCTGCTCTCAATCCATTCTGCATCCCACTTGTACTTGTGCTTGAGATTGCCCAGACCCATGCGCAGTACCTTGCACGTGGCCTTGTTTGAACTTCATGAGGCTTGCACAGGCCCCTCTCCAGTGTCACTTATGGCTTCCCACATGGGCGGGCGTGTGCTGGTGCTGGGGTGAGAGACTGTACATCAGATTGAGTCACTCTGGGAAATTGGATATATTACCTTAGGGTAGCCTACCTGGCTAATAAAAAATGAGCTACCTTGCATCAGAATTTATGCAATAGTAGTAAGTCTAGAGTACAATTCTGTAAATTCTTGGTATTTAAGATAGCATATGAGATTAAAAAAAAAAAATCTATACGAGGAAGTGTATTTTAGACACTATGTTAGCCATCTGTCACTTCCTATTTTATTAGGTTCTTATAGACTTCAAACATAGAGCCTTTTTTTTTTCTCTCTCTTACTTATCTTGAGCATTTTCTTTAAAACAATTTTTCTGTTTCCTCATATTACTCTAAAGTAATCGTATCATTTATATTTTCCTTTAAAAAGACTATAAAACATTTTATAACTACCTTGTAATATACTATATTTTATAACTACCTATGCAATACTCATTTCAGCTAAACTGCAGATATGTTTGGGCTTTTTTTATTATCCACACATAGATACAATGCATGTCACTTTTGACTGTTGTACTTAAATAGAAGACATTTTAAAAATCAGCAACCATACATCATAATAAAGTGTTGAAAAATACTGTTTATGCTTGAATTGCTTGGAAAAATTAGCCAGAATATAATTATCTAGGTTGGATTATGACCAGGACAATAGTTGCAATATCCTTATTTCTTAAGAGAATGTGCCATACAGTCTTTATGACAAGTGGTCATTATTTCTTAGCTTGATATTTCATTTGAAGTGTTGCAGTTCTCTAGCATCATGCTGAGCTTCTGCTGTAATAAAATAATAATGGTTAGAAACTCCATTTAAGAATGCCTCTTCAGCATTGCTGCATAAATCCTATGTGAAGACAGTCCCTGGGCCAAGGAAATTAAAGTCAAAATGTTAGACATGTTAATTTCTCTTTTGTTTTCATTACAGGTGTTTAAATATTTGTATATGTAATGTGTGTGCTTTGCTTCATATTTTGAAAGCCATATGTAATTCTGCTTACCTTGCACATAATCTGAACTGCATGCAAATGATACACACTTCTCAATTCCAGCTGTGAGGACATAGCCTCGTATTGCACTTTCTCTCAGAAAAAAGAGCACAACTTTCTGGCTGATTGTAGGTATGAATCAGAAATATTTTTCAAGATACAGCATTGAATACAGCAATACTTCTGAAATCAGCTTGTATTTTTTTCAGTACATGAGGATATGTAGATTATTGGCAAATTGCAATAAAGCAGTATTTTTAAATGACCTCATATCTGTGACAGTGATTTGCATGAAATAGTTTAATGCTTCATTCAAGTCATGCTTGGAAATACTTAACTCTGGTTTTGGTTTATACAAAAGTAGACTTGGGGGATTACATTGTTCGCACATATTAGGAACACTAAAATATTTTTTTCAGGGCAACCATTAATTTATTGCTATAAGCAAGTGCTCTGTTGATTGGCATTGTACACAGAAGCCTGTCATTAATTCCATGCTCATGTGAGAATTTCTTCTGCAAGTATGACATTTCAGAAGAATTAGTTTTGATCAGTAATGACCCAGTGTCTGACTGCAGCCTTGACCTGCTGAGTTCACAGGTTTGCAGATACTGGAATTCTGCAGAAATAGTGAATTTGGCTCTGACCAATGGTCTGGTAATTCACAATGAAAGAGACTGTGATAGCTGCATGGATGGCACAACCCAAGTAATACAGATAGCGTGATACATGCAGAGAATGCAGAGCAGAGAGATATCAGTGCCTGCTCACCATATGGCATGGGTCCTGAAGAATTTATTAGTGGCACCCCATGGAAATAATTCACTCTGCTCAGCTTTTTGAACACCCCCACAGTTTTGGTCTGAGGTTATGAAGTAGAAAGTCTGTCTGGCTCTGCACGTGGCCAGTCCAGGTTGCAAGTGCTACTGGTTGAAATTCTGCGTTGTCTGGGAGCAGCTTTGTTGCTTTTGCATCTAAATCACTCCAGACCAGCACACCCTGTTGGTACCGAGGCTACTTTTAGCCTGCTGCTGTAGCCAGATGTATCTGCATCCAGTGCATGGTTAATGTGCAGCCTGGGTGATGCTGTTACTTTACTTTGCAGCAACAGCCTGTACACCTGGTTTTCCTCACTGGAGTGGATTGCATTTCTTTACATGGGGAAGAGCTGTTTCAAAGTAAATGTGTGGTGAAGTTAAGTATTCTAATTTCACCAGAATGTAAACTGCAAAGTCTTCTCAGGGAAGAAATAGAGCTGTCTTATGTAGTTCATCTTGCAATAAAATTAAAAGTTTGGGGTTTGTCATGCCCTCACTCACTATTTAAAGAGAGAAGATACATTTTCAGGTGACTAAAGTAGGGCAACTATGTCTGAATTCAGAATTCATTTTAAGAACAATTACCCTCTAAAAAACTGTCATTGAAGCTCCCAAGTTTTAAGAATTAAGAGGGACTAAGAAAGACAATGAATTTCCTGGGGATTCTTGTCTACAGAAAGATACATGGTATCTGAAAACATGGTATACTGGTGTTATCTGAAAAAACACTTGTTTCTTCCCTGGCTCTTCCCTCTATTGCCACTGATAGAAAAGAACTATTTCTTCAAACAGTGAATGCATTTTGATCCTTCTTATCTTTGGAAATAATGCCTTCTTCCTTCTTTGCAAAACAGTTAGCTAAAGAACAGCATATCCAATCTGAAAATTATTCAGTCTTCAATATCCTGAGTAATGGAGTGATTGAATGCAGCAACTCTTTGGAAGATGATTGTGACACAGAGATTCCTGGGCAGTCACTTATCTATCGCCCTGCTCGTCAGCATATTTATTCTGTCTTGTTGGAATCTGGAAAAGGTAAGGATTAAACTACTTGCACCATTATTCAAGTATATGTTCAATTTTGAAATATGAAATCTTGAATTCATTGCTTCAGTGGCTACATCAGCATTTAGAATAAATGGCATTTAGCATAAAAACTCTGGGCAGCTAAAGTGTACTTCATATGGAACCAAGAGAAAATGTGACAGTGAAATTGTGGGCTTTTTTCTACATGCTGTTCCATTTCATTGCTTTTAAAGTGATTTTAAAAATTTGGGGGTTTTTTCCTTGTTAAATGGGAAGTTGTGAAAGTTGTTAATGATCAAAACATTGAGCAAAACAACGATCTTCAGAAGATTTTTGAAAGTTTGAGAGTATATGAAACCTTATGTTGCTTTGGTAAGTGTGGCTCCTGATGAATTAGTGAGTTGTAGTACACTTTTGCAGAAACAGTAATGCACTGTTAAAGCTTTACCTTCTGTTGATTTTAAGTCTGCAATTTTAAGACCAGTCAAATATAGTTACTGTAATAATACAAGTGCAAGTAGTCATGCCAGCGATTATTGCTTCTTTCATCCAAGTGCAAGAAAATATGATTTCTTTATCCAGCAGTATAAACAGATTCTGTAGCAGGTACATATATCTGTGCTTCCATTCATCTACTTCAAGACAGAGAGTTCTTTATTCACATCCTTGGAAAATGTCGTGTTCTTAAGGCTTCCGTTAGTTAAATGTTATCTTTACAGTGTCTTTTGAATATGTTGATTTCTCCACAGTAATCATTTTGCATTTTATTGATGAAAGTGCACCGCCATCAAACCTAATATTCGAACTATTTGCTTAGAAAGGCACAGAAAGGTAATTAAGTACATGACTTCCTTCAGCAGCCAGAGGTTGAAGTTGTGCCATAATAGGAAAAAAAAATAGGAAAATCTGAATCAGAGTTTACATAGTCATTTGGAGACAGTAACAAAAATCTCAGCAGTAATCATGCACATCTGTCATTTTTCATTTTTCAGCCTACTGCCTCTACATTTTGTAGACAATTATAATTTGGTTGAGTTTTGTTTATTCCTCTAAGCAGCAGGATATTCACTGATGTTTTCAGAAACACCCAGACCAAAATTTCCAATTAACAATTTCTTGCTGCAAGATGGTAGGGTAATAGGCAGATCTACATTTGCATTACAGTGGGTTTAGAACTCAAAGAAGGTTAGAATTGAAATACAGAAACATTAATTTAGAATCATACTGAAAATTAAATTCAAATGTGAAAGATGTCTTCTTTTAAGTGATTTTACAATAAAACCTCAGGTAGCATGTATTATTTATTCTCAGTTCAGGCTTCAGATATATTTGATTTTTAAGATAATTTTCTAAAATAAATAATAATGCACCCTCAATCCTTAACCCTTCCAGATGGGTAGATAGAGTGTGTCTGCATGACACCTCTATTAAATCTGCATTTTTAGTGCATTTATCTACCTATAACTGCTTTAACCATATCACTTCCTAGCAGTTCATGTGTTTTTTCTGTATTCCAGTGTATAGCTGCTTCAAGTCAAGAGTGTAGATCATTAGTCAGAGTCTATATTGGAATTCATAAGTAAGTGTAAGCATTGGTTTTTTATGGATTCACTGCTAGACCTACAAGGAAGTTTTGTTCTATACCAAATGAGTAGAATCCTTCTCCAGTTTCCCTCAAATGAGGTCAAGTTAACTAGTTTTTGTGATTTCATAAGAGGTTGGATGGGAAGAAGTACCGTCTCTGGGTTGTAGTTATAATCCAGAATCACTTTGGATTAGCAACTGAAACAATACAACCAATTAGATTAGTCCATGTGGAGTCTGCTGCCATAATGATACAGCTGCTGATGTAGCACATTTGGAGCTAACTTGGCTAACTCTATACAATGTTCCAGTTTGCAGTGGTGATGTATGTGTTAGTGATCTTTTTTTTTATTCCTTAATGTCTGTCAATTACCCTGTGTTGGAACTGACCTCCTTGCAGTTTGCAAATCTGCTTGTTTACTGTTAACTGGCAAAGCAGCCAACATTTAGTAAAAACAGTGGTTACAATTTCAGTAAGAGCAAGTTAAATATAATGTAAACTGTTTCCTCCACTCTGAAATAGGACACTGTTAGTTTTGAACATCTAGGTTGAGATTTCCAAGGGTGCCTAAGAGACTCACAAATCCAGAGGAGCAGGATGTCTATCCTTTGAAATCCTTGATATCCTTTGATATCCTTTGAAACCATTGGTCTATACCATGCCATTTTGCCTAAAGCCATAGTAGAATAAGTGTTTCTTTTGCTGCCAGTGCCACTATAAGTAATTCTCTTGCACAGCCACTCATTTCAGTCTCTGTGCATCCTCTCAGTTGTGCTGGTGCAGCTGTTTGTGCAGCTGTGATGGCCTAGTTTGAGAAACTGATAATAGTCTCTCTCTCACACACTTTCCTTCCTTTCTTGCAGTCAGGTAACTAACCTGGTTTTGTTTCCCCATCTGACTCTGTGTAGCCACATACAGCTGTGCTGATGCATCCCAAGGGAATGGCAGGGAGTGGGAGTGAGCAGATCAGTGGCATCCTATAAAAGTTAGCAGTGCTGCTGAAGGAATTGCTCCTGGCTTTGGTATAGTTTGATGTATGGTAAGCATGTATGTACCCCTACTCATGGAAATGTTGCAGAATCACAGCCTTAATTCTGACCCTCCAAAAATAAATAGGGGCCTGATGGTGGTTCTGATAATATGCCATTTGTTGTCTATTTTAAAAGTACATTTATAATTAATTGAGCTATTTCTGATCATTACCTGAAATACTGCATATAGTGATATAAATTGTCAACTTTTTAGGATCTTTCCTATAAAAAGTCCTTTTTGAAAAATTCAAGTAGGAGGGGAAAATAACAACAAATAATGCACATTGATAGGCTGGCCAGTCTCTTTCTTGTGTATGCAAAGAGTTCAGAACAAAGCCAGCAGGTTTTGGCACTAGCACAGTCCATGGAAATACCTGCACCTGCATGACCATTGACCATTGCCAATTAAGACATTATGTAATGTAGCCTAAGCCTGTGGCCAGCTCAACCTAGACCTGGCATCACTCCCAGTTCTAACATTAGCAGGCTAGACTGATCCTCACTTTGACACTGTCGAAAACATTTCATTAGCAGAATTTTTGCCAGTTATCACCAGTGACCACGGAGGAGAGCTGGCATTGTTGCAGGTGTAGAGGAACACATGTAACAGCATTTTCCAACTGTCTTGTGTTTTGGACGTGAGCCCCTGGTGGTCTAGTGGTTAAGGATACGGCACTGTAACTGCCGAGGCCCAGGTTCGATTCCCGGTCGGGGAAACTCCCCGGGCAGGTGGAGCCCGTTAGCCCTGTAAGGCAATCCACCTACGTCCTGAGGACCTCGCTGCCACTGTCCAAGCTCGCTTGGCCCCGGCAGATGAANATTCTTGATTTTTATCTGAGGGTATTTTTTTGGTTTGTTGGTTTTTTTCCTAAGCATCAGTTAGTTAGATGCACAACTCAAGTAGTGACATTTTTAGTTTAAGATACACCCTACTCTTTAGTGGGGGGGCAGGGCAGAGTTGAGGTTAGGGACTAGGAAGCCACTTGAGCTGTTATGCATAAACAATCCCTTTATACTAGATAAAAGGTCTGGAACAATGGGCTGTAAAAGCTCTGTATCTCAAGGTGACTCCATTGTTGTCAGCTTTCAAATGGCCATCAGGGCCTACTTATAAAGATTTTGGCACAAACCCTGTCAGGAGAAGTTGGGAGGTGAATCATATTAAGCACTGCCTGCATATGTGGCAGTGTGACAGTCCTGAGACTGAGGTAGCTCATGTAGGTCCCTAAGCTATGCCAGATGCCTCCAGAGCTTCCTGAAATGCCTTATAATGGGAAGGCCTAAAACTGTTTTCAAATGCTTTCTACAGACTCTTGGTACTTACATTTATACTTACAGTCAGCTGCAGTTCCCAACTCCAAACTTATGTTTATAGTACATGATTGAAACTCTCTTCATTTGCTCTGATTTGTCATAAAGTTGCTAAAACTTTTTTCTTGGTCCCAACTGTTAACTAGTGTCGATACTTGCATTTGACTTATTAATCCAATTCTGTCTTTTTTAGGTGGAGCCTATCCTTTGGTAAAAGAGTGGTTTGTCTATTTTGGAAATCCTCTCAAGCAGCCAGAGCTGATACAACCTGTACAACCTTCTGTTCCAGGTAGAATAAAAATGTGTTTTAAGTCTAAACTGAAAGAATGACCTTACTAAAATGAGGTTAGACAATCCATCATCATAATTTTGATATAGAATCCAGAATGACTGTGGAGAACAAGGAGCTAAAGTGCTGCATGCCTATAATTGCTTTTTGTAATTATTATAGGATTCAGCTTTGAGATACGTGTTATTGCTGTGTCTTGTTAAACCCAGTTCTAATTCAAACATCAGTTCTAAACTGAAAACAATTTCTTAGAGGTTCTAAATACTGCTGTAAGGCCAGGATAGATGGTGTGTAGGGCCATATTAAAATTTGTGCACTAACCTGTTTGACAGAATGTGTTAATGAGACTAATGGAGAATGTAGAGAAGAGTAATTTTTAGATCACTTGTGACAACCCAAAAAGAGATTCCAGCTTTCAATAAAAAAAATAATTAGATTATCTGTTCCTGTGAAGCTGTTTCTATTGTCTTAAGCCTCAAGTGTTTTGTGTGATTTTGTCTTCTTCTCTTTGGTAAAAAACACATTAAGGAACACTCTTAGTGAAATTCGTTATGAGAAATATATTTATGAGAAAGTATAATACGCTTAAGTGAAAAGATTGGGCATTGTCTATTTCACTAAATGGTATCATGCAAATACAAGTTTAGGATGGGAAGTAAACAGTATTGTATCAATTTTGTTATTTCAGAAGGAAAATTGTGTTAATTGTTCATTTGTCTATGCTGTGGTAGTCATCTTTACTTGCACAGCTCTCTCTCTCTCTCTGTCTAGTCATCTGTTATCACATGGATCAGCAGCACAAAAGTTTTTTTAGTCTCTCATATGATATGAATTTTTTCCATTGATATACAATAACATTGATATCTTNCCGTTAGCCCTGTAAGGCGATCCACCTACGTCCTGAGGACCTCGCTGCCACTGTCCAAGCTCGCTTGGCCCCGGCAGATGAACCTTAGGATTAAAGGGTGGGCTCAGTTCTGCGCGCACTGTGTCTCACCTAAAATAAATCCAATGCGCAGGCTGGAAGGCGTACAAAGACCTTCCACAGATCTTCGTTCGCAAAGTCTGGCCATTATTATTATTATTATTATTATTATTATTGTGTTTTGGACATAGTTGAAGCTTTCCTTAGGCTGCCTAAGCATTGCTTCCACAGGTTATTCAGAATCTATTTAAACAAAGGAATGTTATTTCTTAAATTTCATTGGTGGTACTCTTTATGTGCACTGGGGCAAAGGGTTAGGGATTTTTTTCCAGAGATATTTCTGTGCAGAGAGGGTTGGCATTTCACTGGTATTTAGAATTAAGACACATTTTGATAAGTTTTTCTGTGAACTGTGGAACTCACAAAGAGTGATGCTCCCCACCAGTTTCCCCTCAAAAAAGCTTTTCTATTTCCATGCTTCTTCCCAGCATCTAAATTTCTCCTCATGTCCTTAACAACTCTCTTGTGCAATATATGGTGTTCCTAAACATGTTCTCTATTGCTTCCTGCCCTTCCCAAATCCCATCTACCTTTTTTTCTCAGCTCTAGCTCTTTTACAGCTACTTGTGTATTAATTTGCCATCTAGTCTTTTTGGATAAAACAGGTAAGTTGACTTTCCTGCCTTTCTTTCAATTGGTGCTTTAATAGGATTCCTCTGTCAGCTGAGCCACCAGTTTCACAAAATATTTAGGACTTTAGTCCATTAGGAATCACTTCTCCTTTGTCAGATTTAGTTGAAACAGAGCAGTGCATCCATGAATTAATAATAAGACAGAAGTCCTAATTGTATTAGGTTTGCTTCCTTAAGAAACTAGGCTAAAATTTAGGAGGCTGAATGAGCTGAATAAACACATACTAAATCTTAAAACAATGCTAAAACATCAGAATGTTTCTGAAAGTGACTTCAGGATATTGCACTGGAGGGTTTTGTGCATGAAATAACATTATCACAGACAATGATTTATAATCAAGGTGTGAGACTATTCAGCTACTGGAATGTACAGTTTAAGGCTTTTCCCTAGAGTAGGCATTTTCAATTTTATTCTCAATGTCATCAGTTTTTGAACAGTGAGGCATGGCAAGCCAGGTGTAATACTGTCCCCCATAGTCCATCTGTTGGTTCTCCTCACCTTCACTGGGAATTTGTGCTGTAGGTCCATGGGTAAGGAAGGAAGGAAGAAGAAGCAGGTGTTGTAAAACAGATTTTGTCATGTTCTTTTCCCTGTCTCTTATCCCTGACACTAGAATTCCATCTGAGGAATTTCTGCCCTTGCACTACAGCACACTACTTGTTCATTCCTGCCAACAGTCATCTCCAGCACTGAGCTATAAACAAGATCAGGAAATTCATGTGACAAAACTTTTTTTTTGGGTGGAGAATGGAAGGTCAGTGTTGGAGAGATTTGTTTGGTTTGTTTTAACCTACGTGAAGTTTTTGTTTAAGGTTCACAATGTGGCATCAGAAATACTTGTGCAGTAAATTGCAGGGAGATTGGAATTGATGATAAAAAGCAGGAATTTTTGCTTCAGCACTGGGTGAGAGCTGGAAGGAATTAGAGATGAAGTTCTATTAATCTCAAGAGGACAAGGGAGGGAAAAGAAGAAAAGATTGAAAGTCCAAGTGCCCAGGACTAGCTAAACCTGTTTGAGAGAGTGGGGCAGTATGACACGGTTACCGTAAGCAAAATCTGGACAGAATGCAGAAGCACCATTTATAGAAACAATGATTCTGGATTTGTTTGTTGTTTGTTTTGGGTTGTTTTTTTTTTTTTTGTTCATACCTGCTGTGGAATGATCTTGAGCTGACTATTGTAAAAAAGTTGGATAGACTTCATTTCAAAAATGGTTAAATTCTTGATTTTTATCTGAGGGTATTTTTTTGGTTTGTTGGTTTTTTTCCTAAGCATCAGTTAGTTAGATGCACAACTCAAGTAGTGACATTTTTAGTTTAAGATACACCCTACTCTTTAGTGGGGGGGCAGGGCAGAGTTGAGGTTAGGGACTAGGAAGCCACTTGAGCTGTTATGCATAAACAATCCCTTTATACTAGATAAAAGGTCTGGAACAATGGGCTGTAAAAGCTCTGTATCTCAAGGTGACTCCATTGTTGTCAGCTTTCAAATGGCCATCAGGGCCTACTTATAAAGATTTTGGCACAAACCCTGTCAGGAGAAGTTGGGAGGTGAATCATATTAAGCACTGCCTGCATATGTGGCAGTGTGACAGTCCTGAGACTGAGGTAGCTCATGTAGGTCCCTAAGCTATGCCAGATGGAGGAGGACTTTCCTGAAATGCCTTATAATGGGAAGGCCTAAAACTGTTTTCAAATGCTTTCTACAGACTCTTGGTACTTACATTTATACTTACAGTCAGCTGCAGTTCCCAACTCCAAACTTATGTTTATAGTACATGATTGAAACTCTCTTCATTTGCTCTGATTTGTCATAAAGTTGCTAAAACTTTTTTCTTGGTCCCAACTGTTAACTAGTGTCGATACTTGCATTTGACTTATTAATCCAATTCTGTCTTTTTTAGGTGGAGCCTATCCTTTGGTAAAAGAGTGGTTTGTCTATTTTGGAAATCCTCTCAAGCAGCCGGAGCTGATACAACCTGTACAACCTTCTGTTCCAGGTAGAATAAAAATGTGTTTTAAGTCTAAACTGAAAGAATGACCTTACTAAAATGAGGTTAGACAATCCATCATCATAATTTTGATATAGAATCCAGAATGACTGTGGAGAACAAGGAGCTAAAGTGCTGCATGCCTATAATTGCTTTTTGTAATTATTATAGGATTCAGCTTTGAGATACGTGTTATTGCTGTGTCTTGTTAAACCCAGTTCTAATTCAAACATCAGTTCTAAACTGAAAACAATTTCTTAGAGGTTCTAAATACTGCTGTAAGGCCAGGATAGATGGTGTGTAGGGCCATATTAAAATTTGTGCACTAACCTGTTTGACAGAATGTGTTAATGAGACTAATGGAGAATGTAGAGAAGAGTAATTTTTAGATCACTTGTGACAACCCAAAAAGAGATTCCAGCTTTCAATAAAAAAAATAATTAGATTATCTGTTCCTGTGAAGCTGTTTCTATTGTCTTAAGCCTCAAGTGTTTTGTGTGATTTTGTCTTCTTCTCTTTGGTAAAAAACACATTAAGGAACACTCTTAGTGAAATTCGTTATGAGAAATATATTTATGAGAAAGTATAATACGCTTAAGTGAAAAGATTGGGCATTGTCTATTTCACTAAATGGTATCATGCAAATACAAGTTTAGGATGGGAAGTAAACAGTATTGTATCAATTTTGTTATTTCAGAGGGAAAATTGTGTTAATTGTTCATTTGTCCATGCTGTGGTAGTCATCTTTACTTTCACAGCTCTCTCTCTCTCTCTGTCTAGTCATCTGTTATCACATGGATCAGCAGCACAAAAGTTTTTTTAGTCTCTCATATGATATGAATTTTTTCCATTGATATACAATAACATTGATATCTTGTTAAGAAAAGTTATCTATTCAACTTTTTGAGAACAATCATCAGCAGTTCTTCCCTCAGCACCAGAGCTTTCTGTAGTAGTCCTTGTTCTGGTCTGCAGTAAATCCAGATTCAGAAAGAGTTGAAATACATGCACTTTTTAATAAATTTATAATAAATTTTCTTTTAAGGTATCCTAACTCATACATTTAATGAGAGTCTTCACATTCAAGTATAAAAGAAAATGAGTTGTTCTTTAGAGACTTTTCAAAATCTTTTTTAAAGGACTGTTTGGAAAGAAATCATTTATATAGACAAAGTACAAACGAGTTTTTATTTGATATACAGTAGTTTCACTGTCCAGTACCCCATATGCAAAATTAAGAGACTGATTATCTAATTTGCTTTGTGAGAGCATGAAATTGCTGTGAAATTTTGCAAATGGATAAGAATATGCAGGGTAAATTTGATGAGTCTGTCCTGTACAACTGTTTTATTTCAGCATACAGTGGTCTGGGAATGTGCATTCATAAAAGAAGGAAACAAAATTCAACAAAGTATAAACCATACCTACATTTCAAATTGCCTGGCAAATATACTGTATTTATTGTTGTGAAGTTTTCAATCCCAGATATTATACTTCTCTCCTCCCTTTCTGGAGAGGAATCCACTTAATCTCATGTACTCTGGTTCTACAGCTTTGCAAACATGCTACACATAGAACCCATCTTTATGTTGACAATAAACAGGATTTAAAATCACTGTGTTTGTTTATTTATAGCAACCACATAAGTGGAGTTTATAAAATCAGAATCTTTTCAGCCATAATCTTTACTAACTCAGTAATGAAAGGCTGTTCAAGCAGACTATTAAAAGAGGGGAGGAGGACTTTTAGTGTTTATTTTTAGTTCTCTGTTGTCATTCCTTCAGCGAACAAATATTTTTCTAAAATTTCTACAGTCCATATTTGTAAGCCTTACATTTGCTCATGCATCTTTGATTTTCCACAGCATGACTTTCTAATTCACCAAATAAGGTCCTCAACAGCACATCACATTTTTCAGACAGGGATCATATTTAGAGCTAAATTTAAAGAAGTTGTTATAGGAAGTTAGAGTTCAGAGCTGTCAATCAAAATCAGGTTACGCAAAAAAAGAAAAAAAACTTTACCAAAAACCTATTAGAAAAATCAGAAGTGCAATTAATTTTGGAAGGCTCTTTGTTTTATCGTTTTGAAAAAAACTGATAACCTTATCATCAAAACTACTTTAGAGCAGTACTGAGAATATATGGAAAATCATGACTCTTTTGAATTTAATTTACATTAAAAAGTCTGAAGAAGCTATTAACTTTGAACTGTAGTTATGTAACAATAAATATTTTAAATTTTGCATTGATCTTAAAAAAAAGAAAGGTAGAATTCCCACTACCTTTTTATATAAAACAGCAGAACTGCCTTGCATCTGAAAAAGTTGCAGGTGATAGATTGAACGTTAGCTCTTATTTTTTAAACAAAATATTGAATCCTAAAGGCAGGATGGTAAGTAAGATGATAACTTAAAATATATTTAAAATACAGTGTGTATTATATACATGTATTTTCTTGAGAGACAGTCTTTTGAATTAACATCTGTGCTTGCTCGCATTCTCTCTATCTCTCTTCCTTGTGGAATGTTTCTTTTCAGTTGAATGATTATAATCATTGTTTCCCACACATTGACAAAGTAGCACTTAAATTGATAAAAAGTGTCATCAAGAAAATAATTTTGTTAGAAGATCTGTGATCCAGGAAAATATCCATATCTTGTGAACACAGCAGACATATATTTGATATGTGTGCGGTTTATATGGAACAGAAGAAGTTCTAAAGTCTTAACTAGAAATGTATGGATTCTGCTGTTCATTTAATTTCTGAAAATGTGTAAGATATTGTAGCTTTGTACCACAGAGTTTGGATGTACTTTCAGTATTTTAATCGTTGCCTCCTACAGGAATATGACATGATTATGCTTAGGTTCAAAATGCTGTCTCTGGAATACTTATTTAATGGTCAGATTTAATTGGCATTTGGGTTTATGGCATCTTTAAAATTGGCCACAGTTGTTGGGAAGTACATTTTTTTAAGCTTATTTTTACAGCTCGGTATTTACATGAGTGTGTAAAAATCAAGAAGTATTAAAGTTCTATTACTGTTATAAAATAAAATTTCAATAGTCAATACTTCAAATATACATGAACAGTTAATATTATATATTTATACCTGTATGCACAACAGTGAATTGTTTACAGTTGGTATGAATGTAAGGATCACCTTTGTAAAAGCCTTGAGTTAAACAATATCATAGAATTAATGCATTCCATAACTTTTGCATGTATTGCATATTCATAAATCAATTATTGACATTCAAACAAATGAAATAAATATATATGTATTCCCTTGAAGTGCTTTTATTTATCATGCTGCTTTCTGTATGACAATTTCATTAAACGTGTGAGTATACAGGAAAAAGATAAAAAGTAATTCAGTCCATGCTTTTTTTTTTAACTTGGGTTAAAACGTGGGTTGTGTGTGTTTGTGTGTAGGCAAGTAGTATCTCTTAACCTTCATGGAGATCTTTATGATGCTCCTCTTCCTAAGGTTCCTGAGGACTATAGTTTACACAGTACTGAACATGGTTTTCACACAGTTTTGTGCATGTTGACAATAACTATAAGCATATGCAGTATTTGAGTAATTCATAGGAACTTGTGGTTCCCTGCAACCAGTACGATACATAATTGTCTCATTCCTAATCTTTACAATAAAGATGTATCAATTATATATATATAAGTATGTTTTGGTGAGTTTTTCTTTTGTTACTGGTTGTTTTTTAGGTTAATTTAGTGAATATCTAGACATGTTCCAAAAGTAAACGATTTCTCCTGCCTATCCAAGTAAATTTCTCTTTCAGGAATGTTTTCTGATTACTGTAAATTATGTAGTAAGGATGTAACTAGAGCAGAGAACAGTTTCAGGGGTCCACTGTATGTGAATCCTAGAATCTGCTGTAGACTTTATGTATGATGGGAGAGTCATTAAACTTCAGGGTATTTCTTTCTTTGTTTTACTTGTCTTTCATTTAAGAGTTAATAGATCAGTCTTGGGTACTACATGGAATTTTATTACTTGTAGAAGAGATCATCTCAGAAAAATAATGCCTTTGGTTGGTGTGTTCCAAAAGGAGAGAGTATCAAATTTTCTTTCCCAGAGTAAATAACTCATAATTTATCTGTACCTCTTTTTCCCAGGCACAAGTAGATGTTTCTGAAAGTGTAAGGAATTGTTTATGGAAGAGATGTCTTGAATTTTTTGTTGAGTTCTCTCAATATAGATATGTAATCTTGAATTTTGACATAGTTAAAGGTTTTATTCTGAAGAAAAAAGGATTTCTATTATTAGATATAACCCTGGATGCAAAAAAGAACTTTGCTTTAACTGATTTCTGGCGTATCGTATCTCTTCGTATGCAGAAACCATCAAAACTACTTGAGCTTATTCATGTACAAATTGTCTCGGACCTGATAAGAAAAGTTTAAAGTTTGTTCTGTTTTGGTTTCCTGCATGTTATATTTGCTTTAATTCCTGGAAGTCAGTCTTTGTGGTTCTTGTTTTTTCTTGAGCCAACGATTACCAATATCAAAACCACTAATTTGAGTCTTTTTGCTGCTGTCTCCACTGGCCCACTCACTGCCACTATTTGTGTTATCTCTAACCTGCATTTCTACCTCAAATCAAGCAACTGGTACTTTTTCTTAATAAGGTTAGAAACTTACAGATTTTATGATAGTAATTCTTTACATGGTTAAAACTTTTGACAGGAGAGTTAGTCTTAAAAGTAGTAAAAGAAACATCCATCAGGGAGATAAAGAAAGAAAATACTAACTCCTCTTCTAGTTTCCCCCTCTCGAAAGAATTAGTACCATTTGGTTAATGGGCTTTCCTGGCTAAATAAACATTGTCTATGTAGATTTCAACACCTTGTCACTTTAACCATTTATTATCACCAAGTGTTCCTAACTGGTCTGCAGCTGCTGCATGTCACATAAAAAAGGAGAAGGTGTTACCAAATGTTGCTTAATTAGTCCACATTTAAAATTCACACCTTGTTTTATTTAACTACAGAAGCAGCAGTACTTTATGGTACAATTCTTTCTTTTATTGAGATTCTCAAGCAGAACCAGTTAGCTGTTCTGTTATTTCACGTGCATTAGTGTTTATTTTGATAACAGATTAAATGTTATTTAAATGAGGAGCAAATTTTGTATTAATTCACACGTGTCACAAGCTGGAAGATGGCAACATGAGGTAAATATTAGGGATTTAGAGACAGGCATGAATGATACTATAGAAATTTCAGAAAGGTACGTTATTCATAACCGATGATAGTTCTTTTGTGTGTGTTTGCAGCAGTGTTTCATACAGTAGCCTACAGAGTGCAAAATACCAGATCACCTTGGTTTTTGTTCTCAAACTGGAACCTACTACAGAGGAGTCATACCAGCACAGTGTTTTATGGAGAACACCTGTTTGCCAGCAAGTGGCATAGGTGATCAGTTTGTTCATTAAAACAGGTGATTATAGGGGACACAGTGTGAGTATCCTTCAGGGGTACACCATTTTTAGGAGAGATAGAAGAAAAAGATCTGGTTGTTTTCTGCTGAATCACTATTTATGATGAAGTGAACTTCATTTAATGCTGTGGATTCCCAAGGGAAGGAACACACTTGCAGGCAAACTTTGGTTTTGCATAGGTTAAATGCCTGCTGTCTCAAAGTTTCCTATGTTGTTGTAACAATTTAATTCAGTCCATTCTGCTTAAACATGCCTGTATTCAATAAATTTTGTTTAAATTACAGGCTGTATTTTTATGTTTGGGGTTTTTTTTCCAATGCAAGTTTTGTCAAATACGTTTTATTTTCAGCTCTGTGATCCTTGCAAGTGCCAAGAGCAGATCAGTTGTTTCCTTTCAGATTGTAATGAAGGTGTTTTATCTTGTTGCTGCCAAAATAAAATAATGAATTTCCTCTGTAGGTGGAACACCTAATTTGAAAACACTGTGGCTTGCCAAAGGACCCGATGTGGAAAAGCAACGGTATAGTACATTTCTGGCATGCTTTCACCTTCAGGATGAGATGGAAGAGCTCCAAGCTCTAGAAGCACCTGTTGCAGGATTCTGTTGCTTGCTGACCTATCTTATGATGCAGGTAACGAGGACAGTTGCTTTTTCTTCCACTGTCAGCTGATAGATGTGACTGACTAATAAACTATTTCTTGCTAGCTTGTGCTAGATCTTTCTCTTAATCTTTACTGTAGGCATAGTTGATCAAATAGTACTGCATTACAGTATTTTTAATTACTCTGCTTAACATGCACCATCCTGCTCAAGAAATACTTGGGTTTTTTTAGTAGTTAATCATAACTCTCACATGCTCATGACAAAACCCCTTGGGCAGTTTAACAGAGAGAGTATTAACTGAGGGATTTCCCCTGTTTTTTGGGACCTGTTTGCAAACTAAAGCTGCTTCTTTTGTGTTTCCTTTGTGTCATCAAAGAATACATTCCCTCAGGTGACTATACAGGCTGTGCAAACAGTCAATATAAATATTTAGTTAGCTCTCACTTCTTTTTCACACCATCTTCTCAATCTACGCATTTTCAAGCCAGAATTGAGGATATGGCTCTTCTCATTAAATTCTGAGTAATAGGGGATCATTAGGTAGCAGTTCTGTTATAATTCCAAATATTTGGCAGTCTGAAGACTACCTTAATTGTAATAAAAAGGGGCACAAGATTAAATGCCATATTGCTTCATTGTTTACCTTTCTCTTAGGTATTTAATATAATGTCTGTACTTGCCTCATTTCAAATGCTGATCTCACAAGCAGATTTTCCTCTCTGAGAATGAGAAAATTATAATGCTTTTATCTAATCTGGTAAGCTCTGATTCACTTGTACCTACACTGAACTGCATTTTGCCTATTGTTCTGCTTTCTCAGACTTCACTTTCCTCAATAGCAGATTTATACTGGCATGTGATATATGAAAACAAGTTCTCCCTTACTTTTCCTTTCTTTTTGTGTTTACTCAAATTTAAGTGATGCATCGAGGAAATACATATGGGAATTATACAAGTGATACATATAGCTCCTTTTTTTTTCTTCTTTAATTTTTATATCACAGAATATAAATTGAAGGTCTTTTTGAGGATGAAACTCATTAAGCATCATTTCATGCCTTGCAGTTTCAATTCAGCAAGATACATATCATGTACCGAGCTTTTAACCTACTTGAAGTATTCTTCATATTTGGATATGAAATCGCAGTTTCATTTATGTATGTGTTATCAGTGTTTCATTCATTTATTGTGCTATCCTGCACAATGTTTCATAGCAAAACTGCATTGTTTGAGAAGGGTTTGGATTATGAAGAGGAGTAACAGGACAGAACACCTACAGAAATGAGGATTTAGTGAACATTGATCACAGCATATTAGTAAAGTAAACAAAATGCTTGTCAGGGAAATATTTTTTCAGGATTCATTATCCAATGGATAGTGTTAAAAACAGATGAAAGCAGTTTCACAGTTCTTTTCAACAGAAATAATAGCAGAGAGATCATGGAACGGGCTTAGTTTGAGGGAAGGTTTTTCATGGTGGTGCCAGTTTCTCAACAGCTGTCCTGTTTTCCTGATTCTCTTCTGGCCTCTGAGTTGCCCTGATACAATCTACCCTATGAACAAGACTAGAGAATCAATTTGGATTAAAATGTTTTTCATTGCTGAGGTTTTTTTAAATGTTGCTTATTTCCCTGGTATTGTCCATTTGTTCTCTTGAGGTGTTGGAGAGGAAAACTTGAGATCAAGAGTGTCAGCAGCCATGCTTTGAGCTGTCCATATTGCTTCCATTTGTTTTATAGCTGAGAAAACAATGCTAGTCTAACTATGATCTAATTCTTGTCTTTACTTTACACTTTAGTCTTAAATTTCTATTAGAGAAGGAAAGTGGATTGTTTTCTCAAAAATTATTTAAGCTGAACAATTGTAGATTGCCTTGAAGTAGGCAATGTGGCAGAGAATAAACTTCTTAAAAATTCCATTACTCATTATTTAATCTAACCTAAAAATTTGTTTTTTATGGGAATCTTCATATTGGCCAAACCATCTGGCTTCCTCAAAACTTATGTGCAAATATTTAATGAAAACTTCATTTTTTAAAAAAGTAAGAAAAAATGTAATAAACAAACCTTAACAATGTAAATAAGGTGTTGATTTGAAAAATATTTTTTTCAGCGAGGGTACTTTTCAAATATCCACCAAATTAAGAACAAAAATTTACAAAATAACAGGTCTGTCTTTAAAGCTGGGAAAGGAGCGAATGAATTCAAATATCAAAATGTGAAGTCTGCAAATAAAGAGGAAATTTCCCTTTCAATCTCTTATGGTTTTGGAATTAATCTGACAGTGGAATTGTGGTAACTAACCAAGTTTGCTTACTGAATAAAATATTTCTCCAAAGGAGTGTTTTTACTTTCATAAGCATTTTGGCTCATCTGCTCTGTTAGGGGCATTTTCTTGCTGTTGTACTTGCAAGCAATCTTTGATTTCCTTTTTCTTAGCACAAAATTGTACAAGTATTGAGAATTGTTTCGTAGATTCAAGTCACTTTTCTGTTACTTGAATGTATAAAATGTGCAGGTTCAGTAAAACTGTCGTTGCTGTCTACACAAAGGTGACACCTGACTTGAATTACAGGGTAAAGTAGGGCCATTATCAGATCTTAGAAGACAGGTGGAGTTAATGAATACCAAGGAGCACTGTGAAAGCTTAAAATTTTTCTAATGTCCCTCCCATTCTTCTGCTTTCTGCAAAATTTAGCAGCATCATAGAGGGGAAAGTATTTTATAGTGCAACAAACTCAAGGCTTGATATAAAAAAAAATTTTAAAATTCTCAGTAGTGGTTAGATAATTTTTATCCTGAGGAGGAAAGAATGAGTTATTCCTCCTAAGCAAATAAATGAATGACATAATTATAGATGGCTTCTTAATGTTTGTGGGTTTTTCCTGTCAATTTACATTAGTACTTTTTTGTCAGTTTTTCTCTCCTTCATTTAATCTGTCACTATATAGAAGCTCTTAGTGGATTGAAATAGAATGTACAAAGCATTTCCCAAAAATCAAGCTGTTTAAAGAAAGCCAATGCAGAGTTTTAGGCAACCTTTTAACTTTTCTGTAAGTCCACAATGCACATTTCCATATATTGCAAGAGAAACTTTTCCTCAAGTTCCAGTTGATGAGGAATTGTAATGTTTTATGGATCTTGCTTTAAAGCCCTTTTTATAGGCTCAACGGTTGTAACAGATATGTGGTCTTGGTGCACATAATGTTCTTCTAAGAGGAAGGAAAGGATCAGAACTGAACTGGTATTGTCATAGAATCATCCCCGCTGGTCTCAAGGCACTGTCTTTCCTCTGAGGTGACCATGTGCCTCTATAGAATCTCAGAACACCTTTTCACAGCAGAAAAAGCCCCCATTCCCCCTCCTAGAAGTATTAGAATGAACTGTTACATGGATTTAGAATTTTTCTTTATATTACCCCACTTGAACACTTTAGATTTAGTTTTCTCACAGTTTTGAGGTTTTCCCACTTCAATTTGTAGCCTAAAAATTGTGAAATTTAGGTAAAATTAGGCAATTATATATTTTAGATTATTTTTAAATTTTCCAACAGATAACTGTGTAAGCATTTGAAAAAAGCCCTAATGGTAATCACATCTGTGGCTCAGTGAAGTAGGTTTTATCCTGGATGTTAATTATAACACAATTTCTTTTTTAGTCCCATTTTTTACTATGCTTGGTGTTACAGAGATAAAGTTGTTTACTGTTACTAAGAAGCTTGAAGGGGAAAGGGAATAAAGAGGGGTGGGCATTTTTTTGTGTGTGTGTGTCTGTGTAAATCCATGTATATACACTATATACCAGCATTGGGATATTCATTTCATTCCAGTTGTGAGAGAAAGTATTTTGTTCCCTGAAAGTGTGTTTTCCTAGACAATGCATTAATGGTGTTCATAATTACATGAGGTCATTGATCTAAGTTTGATGTGTTTGAGCAAAAGGAGTCAATTTTCAGGAGAGTTTCCTCTTCAGAGCCTTCAGATAATGTGTTATTTTTTCACCTGTTTTAGGTCAGTAGCCTCTCTCTGGAGGACTTAAATGCATTTGTGGCACTCATTCTCTGTCTCAAAGGGAAGTCAGCTGCTCAACTGGCAGGTCTGCAGGTATGGACTAGAATAATTGTGTTGCATAAAATGGTCATGAAAAATATTTTGGGGGGAAATTGTTCTACATTAATATTTTTAAGATATGGGAACTAAGGTTCATTGTAAATACATAGGCTTTTAATGTGGTACATTTCATGTGAATACTTATGTTTGTTAATCGCATAAGAAATTAAAATGGAAAGGACATTTTCTGGTGGTTCTGAAGTAGCATGAGCAAAGTAGTCTCAGATTTTGTCCTTACTTGGCTTCCAGACTTCCATCTGATTAAAAAATTTGTAACGGTGAATCCTGTCTTACAACATTGCTACATTATTTTTTAGTGAGGAGAATTGTGTTTTGGGACATGGGTTTTATGAAAATCACTACATTAAATCAAATTTTAGTATACTTGAGGGACAATATAAACATAGTATAAACCTAACCAGAAAAAACGTTACCTAATGTAGTGACCCACTGTAGTGAAAACTATTTGGTTTACACCATTCTATAATTAGTCATGAGTTCTTTTAAATATTTTATATACTCCATGCAAATCTGTTTTTTTCCTTTCCTATCTTCTTCAATCCACATGTGGAAAGGCAGGTTCCTAGATGATTATTGCAGTAAAACCATTTAAACATGTCTTCTTGCATATGGCATTATACACGAGTATTTTCAATGTCGCAGCTTGAAATTGTATTCAAAGTGTTGGTAGTGTGGAGCACAGACCGCGTGTGTCAATGGCCATTTGAGCTGTGGGTTTACGGAGAAGTCAGTGGGAAAGGGTTAGAACCTCAACGTATCTTCACTCTGTAAATCTTGCTTGTATTTCCAATAAATTCTCTGTTGCTTTGAACAGCCCACGTGAGAATTTTAAAAATACTTTAAAGTCAGGAAGAGAGTTTAGTCTGTTTACCATACTTCTTATTCTCCACTGAAAGGTTAAAAGTGATCTTAGAAAGACTTACTAACCGAGCTTTCAAGGAAAGTATGTTAGCCTTAGTCAGCATCTGCAAAACGTTATGAAGTTGTTTGCTCATTTGCCATTTTGGACTTACAACTATAGTATTATTTTAAATGTAGAAAAAAATGTTTACTTCTTGTAAACAATTCTGTGAAATACACTAATTTGATAAAAAAAAAAATTCTCTGTTTCTGTAAAGCACTCCATTAGCAAATGTGTTTTAGCAGAAGAACACTGAACTTCCACTGTGAAATATGAGAGAAAATATAGAGCCTGGTCTGATAAAATGAAGTTGCTTTCAGCCTTGACTTTCAAATCTGCTTTCTAATATGCTGTCCATATTCCGTAGCTAATGGAATCCATAAACCCACAAATCTCTGAAACAGAAATGTCTATGGTTTGAATAAAGTGGGTTAAAGCCATAAAAAATATAGTTTATCTCATGCTGAAAGAAATTGGGCTGTGGACATGTAACTACATTGTACATTAAATATTTCTGAGAATAACATAATGTTTATCCGTGAAGATTTGATTATTTTTCAAGATCGATGGTCTCATAATACCAAAATGTGCTGTTTTTCTTGTGCTGCCCCCCTTATATGGTAGATTAGCATTCTGCTTTGCCCAAGCCTCCCATTGAGCTGATACATAAGGTCAGAATTAAATTTTGGACCCCAGGTTGTCTATTTCCCTTCTTTCTATTTTAGTCTGGTGTGTGGCAAAAAGCCCAGAGAGCCATCAGTCTAACTTTGAGGCCGTTGCAGAGAAAAAGAGGCATCAGCAGTCATGCTTCCATCTTGATTCTTGTACTGACCTGGTCACTGGTTGTTCAGTGTAGGTCAAGCACTGAAGTCTATTCCTTCCATTTTTTAAGCTTTCAATTATTTAGAAGTATTATTGATACAAAATGAGGACAGTAATTTTAGATCTTAAATTTTAAGCTCCAGAGAATCTTTGCAATTTGATTGCAAATGAATTTTCGAAAAATATGTATTATGTATTATTTAATTAGCTTTTGGAATAATAATAATAATAAATACTGAGCAAACTAGTTAACTAGCTTGACAGGTGGAAATAGCTTTAGCAGGAATTGTAGCTGCACAGAACCTGTGTCATGGAAGCAAAACTACCTTAGTAATAGTATACCAATATTGCACAAGATACTTTTCTCTAACTATTTCCTGAGGAATACTCAGGCACATCCATGCAAAATAGTAGTATGTTTTAGAGTAGTAGGTAGTAATGTAGGTAACCTGGTTAGTAGTGTGTAGGTAGCTTGGTTAGGGTCCTTCAAATTTAAAGAAAGGCATTGCTAAATCTAATCTGTATTTTTAAACTCTGTATTCATTCTTCCATGCCATGCAGAAAGAAAAACATAAATAATGTTTGGATTCTGAACATTCACGAATTTTTTACCTGTTTGGCAAACCAAGCTACATTTGTCAACACCATGTGATATTTTTCAAACAGATTCCAAACAGCCTTTGTGAGCTATCTATATTTTTCAAAGTATAATTGTTAAAAAAAATTCTTTCTTCCCCAGAGAGTGTGTGTTTATTGTGCCCCGTGACTGTTTCCTAATAAATATTTGCTTTAAGTCTAATTGGGTTGAATGAAACATGAAATGCAAGTAAGAATATTGTAAAGGACCTGCTTCTGTGATGTACGTTAGTATTCACCAAAATGGAATTGAAATGCATTCCCAGATGCTTTACTGAATTGGGATTTATATTGCCTTAAAATTTGCATCTGTCAAAAGTGGTTTTAAAATGATAGGTGAGATTGTAACTGCAGGGAGTGGGGAATGGGGGGATCGAGGTGGTTTACTGATCTTGGCATTGCTTCCCAGCCCATTCTCTTATCTGCAGTCTTTAGGTTTTCTGGAACAAAATCAGGATGTGATTTCAAGTTGGGTTTGGTTCAAACTTAGAAATATAACTGTCTTTTCATGTGCTCAAGACAGTCTTAGATGAACTTGTTCAAACTGAAACAGTCCTCTTACACAGTAAAGCACTAGTGCAAATACAATTATCTGGCAGGAGCTGAAGTTATTCACTGCTTACAGCACTTTTTGAAAGGCCCGTCTCTAAATCCATTTCTATTGTCATAAGAGTTTTTTGAAGTTCTGAAGAAATTCAAGTTTTCTCAGTCCTGTTGCATTGACAACTGGCTCTACCTTTCTTTGCTGCTGTTGGTCCATAAGCATATAAAAAAAATCTTAAGATAGCATATTCAACTTGCAGAAAAAATTGATGTTTTGCCCCACTCTCTCCATTTTCTTCTTGACCAAATTTGGTATATTTATTAGTATTATTAGAGTCTATTTCCCTGAACATTTTTTACATTTGACATTAGCTCTAGTATCAGAATTCACATAACTGTGGGAATTCCGTTATGTGTCACTGGCACAAATACAATCCACAGCATAACTAGATCACAGAATCACAGTCAAGGTTGGAAGAGGCCTTCAAGATCATCTAGTCTGACCATCAACGCAGCACCACCATATTCACACCCAAAGGACATCCCCAAGTGCCATCTCCAGATACCTCTTGAACTCTTCCAAAGATGGTGACTCTGCCATCTCCCTGGACAACTTATTCCAATGTGTAACCACTCCTCCAGTGAAAAAAGCTTTTCTGATATCTAACCTGTACCTATCCTGTTACAATTTACGGCTATTTCCTCTAGTCCTTTCACTTGAGACATGGCAGGAAAAACAGATCCCCACCTCACTACAGCCTTCTTTCAGGTAGTTGTAGAGAGCGAGTTTTGGATCATCTTTTCTACCACCTGAGAAAAAAATGTGTTCTTTAGTTGGATTCAGTTTGCCCATATCGAGAATCCAGATTTTGAGCAGGAGCCTTAAAAAGAGAATTTATATTCCTTTGTGGAAGATGATCTTGCATTTTTCTGCGTAGTTGTGTAAGTTTGCCCTGCTTTTCTGTGAGCTTTCTCCTTTACTGCCCTGGGGTTCATTATTAGCAAGGTTTCAACAACACAGAAATAGCAGCAGTGTTTCAGTTATAAATTGCTTTTAGACTGTATATAGCATAAAGAGTATTTCAGGATGCTTAAGGTAAAAGACACTCGGGAGTTTCAGATAACAATATTACTGTTAATTTTTTTAATCCATGCCTAATAATATAGCAGGAAGTGAAACATAGTTATTAGTAGTGAGGGTAATAAAGTTCTTGCAAAATATTAAGCAAACTGACAGCTTTGAAAAACTCAGAGATAACCTACTACAGGGAGGGAAAATAAATATTTCTGGTATCAACTGACCTTTTCCTGCCAAGTTTCTGTTGGTCAAAGTGTACGTTTACTTCTGAGTTAAATAGTTTTCACTTCCTTGCATATTGTGTGCTAGAAGGAACAAGCAGTCCGTGAGGGTTAGAGGTGGTGTTTGCATGGTATAGGTGGGGTTGCTCTCCACTGCCTTTATGGACTGACCTGTGTCCCCGCAGGGCAGGTGACATGCAGGGGCTGGAGCCAGGGAGGGAATGGAGTGTGCTGTCAGGAAGTGGTGGCACGTGTGCACCTGCCTGTCATCTGCTCAGGGCTGCCTGCACCTGCTTGCGTGCCTCTGTCACGCCTGAGCAGGAATGCAAGCTGCACATCTGTCTAGGCTTTCCCTGGAGCAGCAGATGGCTATGGGTAACTTCAGAGAAGCAAAAATGTTTCCTGAAATGACCTAATGAGCCATTTATAGGTGGATGCATTTATAGGCATATGGTTACAGTTCTTTGTTAGATGTACTGGAGTTTTTCAAATTACTATAGTAGAAATGTTCCTCTGGAAGATATAAGAAACAGCCAGGCTAACCTAACCAAGAACTGATTTGTTCCCTTTCTTTTCAAGTATATTCTTGATTGACATGATCATTGTCCAGAGGTTAAAAGTCAAGATGGTGTCCAGTTCCTATCAGTTTGACTTTGATCAAATTATTCAGTTCTTTCTCGTATTTTAGTTCTTGTTTGTAATACTTATGCACCAGTAGTATCAATAATAGAAGTTCTTTAGCCAAAAATACAAATGCTGTATAAATGTGAACTTGTAATACATTAACATTATTATTGGTGTTGCACATATATTCTCCTCCCCTTCACCTTTATTTTGGGGTAATTTCATTTGATGTTTACTGAACAATAGCTAAGATTTCTTTTACAAAGAAATGGAGCTGTGTTGAGAGAATAGTGATAAAAGTACTTTATAATACCCCTTATCAGCATTTTATTTTAGCATCTCAAGACATCACCACTTTCAAGACAATTCTAATCCTAGTGTCATAAGTGAGGAAACAACACACAGGGGCAGTAAACACTAAATGTGTAAAGATATGTTACCTCCAAAGAAAATCAGTGATTTATGGAGAGATTTAATTGTTTAGTAATCTCATCAGCATGTCATGTCACACCAGCATTAGTAGGAAGCATATGCACATTAACTAAGAACGTATATTACATTTATCTAGGTTGCTATATCCTTTTAAGTCCCTGATGGATTTAAAAGAAGAGAGATTCCATTGTTCCTTGCCAAATACAAAGTTATGTATGTATTGGTTTTAGCAAGGCCAGTTAATGCATACCTAAGTATTCAGCAGTAGTGTTCTACTTACTCTCTGTGTATAGAATACACAAACACATCTTGGCAGAAAATGTTTCTATGCTACGACTTAAGTTCCATAAGTTCCTACTAAAGTCGAGGAGAGCTTTACTTCTGAATGTAATAAAAGCAGAGCTATGCCACTGCACTTTTAAAAATCCATCCCTCAATCTGCTTGGCATTTTTTACTTTTTAGCAAAACTATACAATTGTATGTTGTGTTTGTACCCCAAAGCTTCAATACAGCAGAGGAATATTTCAGGCTAGCAACAATGGCAAATAATATTTTTCAGTTATAGGAGGTTGAAAGTATAGTAGTTCTGCAGGAAGTTGATTTTGGCACTGCATCTCTGGGAAAAAAAAAAAAAAGGTACCTTTTGTTTTAAAATGGCTGTGGATCAATTCCTGAGGCTGGAACATTACCAACAAAGCACCTGCAGAGTCCAGTGCTGGCTGAAGGGCTGAGATCCCAAAGTTTAGCTTATTGCAGAGCATACATTTACTTTTGAATGGCATTGTTCTCTGTGTTAAATACATTGTTAAAAGTGGCCAAGTTACTCTTAAGGAAACTCTTTCCATAGTTATTTTTAATTTGCTCTGGCAGTATAAGAAAATGTAGAATATTACATGTAAGTGATTTTCTTTGAAACCTTTGTTTGTAGTTGGTTCTTTAATAGCTCAGAACACCATAGTTATCCAACAGCTGTGTGCACCAAACAAGGGTTCTCTAATTTCTCGGTATGTGTTCATCTAAACCCCAGCACGGGGTTGACGTTCTTGTGCCAAAAGGCAGCAGCTTTCAAGTTGTGTACGGCAGTTTTCCGTGTCAAAAGGAATAGGTATTCTGGATGCAGTTACTCTATTACAGCTTAGTTACAAACAAATTCCTGATCTCTTGAACATCCCTGGTCAGGGGTTGCAGGTTGTCAGTTCCTTTCATAGATCATCTGAGATACTGCTGTGTGACTCCATTTGTCTTGGTCCTGGGGATTGTCATGAAATGGAAGCAGACCAGTTCTTTTCTTCCTCAACCTGTGGACTTAACACCTAGAAAATTTCTTAGCTAGAACTGTTTACCTTGGAGGTATCACTTCGAAGGGTGAACCACAGTATCAACAATCTTACTGTGCAGCTGCCTTGCAAAACAAAGAAACCGAAGGAGAAAAAAACTCCGACAAAACCTATATTGCACTGGCAAACAGTATTTGTTCTCCTGGAATTCTCTACACTAACCATCATGGTTCAATGGCAGTCGTATTTGAAGCGCTTATGTACCAGACATGACATTAATAACAGTTGTCATAATGTTTCTGGAAGCTGCAGTGCTTCAGATGTACTAAATTTTGCCTAATCTAATTCTGCTGAAATTCAGTGGTCCTTTTGTTGGCTTCAGTGGGAAATATCAGACCCTCAAAAAGTATAAACTCAAAACAGCATAAGAGAGAAAATGGCCATGCATTAAGGCAATTGAATAGATCTCGAACATTTATTCTGACTCTAGGGAGGAAAAAGAGTAAACTAATTTTTTAAGCTTGACTAATTAAGCCTTGGGCAGTTGCAGCAGTGAACTAAGCAGTTGCAGGCCTCCCCAGCTACCATTTGCCAATATAGTCCATGGCTGTGGAAGCACACACTGCATTATCAAAGGCAGCCAAGCATACTCTGCTGAGTAGTTCTGTTGCTGGCAGAATTTTTATTCCTAAAATTTTGTTCCATGGGCCAGTCCTATGATTAAACAAAGGGAAAGTGCTGGATTAAGATGTGGATAAGGACTTTAGATCGGGAGTGTGGTCAAGATGCAGGTAGCAAATAAAGACCCTTGTTTTAAAGATTTTGGTAAAGGAGCTAGTCAGTGTAGAGTAGAATACAGAAATATATGGTGAGTGTCAGAAAGGAAAGGAGTGGAAGAAGTTTGGTGTTTGAAGGCTTACAATGGAAAGCTACTGGAAGAGAAGTGACCTGTTGCATGATTTTTAATTCTTTTCTCTGTGTCCTCTAATAACTTTTGAGTGTGTTGGCTAATTTCAGCCACATTTGACAAAGATGTAGGAGTCTATGAGAAAAATATGTTAATGATGATTGTTTTAATTAGACAGTAGGGAAGATGGGGAAGGCACTCTAAATTGCCCAACAGGAGGAAACTTTAACATGATATCACATTGTTAGGGCATCCATATGAGAAGGAGACATCACTACAGGCATGGGGAAGAAAATTCTAATAATTACTGAACCAATTCAGATGCCAGTGACATAGCACAAACAGGACATACCTGCCCATCAGTTCATGGTGCAGACATACGAGGAGTCTGTTGGCAGTTTGTCATCCCTCTTGGGGGACAAACTTTATTAGTTGCAAGGCAAGTGGGGCTACTCATACTTTCCCCTCTCATAATTCCACAATATGTAACTATTGTATGAGGAAAAAAAAAACAAAAAGGAAGGAAAATCAGATTACGAAAATTTTCAGAGTCCCAAACAAATAAAATATATTTTGCTACCAAATAAATTCAGTATTATCTGTATGATGGCAAGGTGAGGAGGTTCAAAGATAACTATGTCACCAAAAACATGAGCAAATGTTATCTTCAGTAAAAATTAAAATCCAGATGAATCCGTTCACTTTTATAGAACGGATATGACTGCTGGCTGGGCTACGGTCAGATGGTTAGCCTGATGACTATAATTCAAAACTGATGTGAACATTTTGTAAATGTCCACATGTATTGTGGACTGTCATTAGCTCAGTAATCATTTAGATCAGAGTTCAGCAGTTGTAGCTAAAATAAAAGAAATAATGTTATTTCAATCTTTTTACAGGTGTTAATGTGCTGTCCATTGCATAACTGTATAAATAAGCTGAGAGGGCTAAACTTGCTAACTGGTGAAATTCGCTATTGCAGAAATGTAATTTATGCTGTAGTTTGTTGTGAATATGATTAAAAGTTCTGATAAAGGTGACTATATTTGAAAAATGTTATCTTTTTGTAACTGAAGGAGATCTCTTTTTTCTGGTTGCAAATTGGTGAACAGTAGTATTTTTGTGTTATTTTATGTAGGATGCTTAAGGGTGAAAACAATTTTTAATTTTTTTTTTTTAAGTTTACTTCTGTATTGGCTTTGGCTTAATATAAATAACAGTGTTGTTCTGCACAGAGGTATCATTTTACATCAAAGTCCTGATAAAACCTGGTAAATAAACTTTGCTGAACATATAAATACTAAACAATTGGGTTGTTTACTGCTAAATATTTACTTCATAGCCTTAGAAGTGTTTAAAAACTGGTTTTTCTAGTTTCTGTTGCAGCAGATTCCCTCACAGGATTGCTTTTCAATCCCCATTTTCTTTTGCACACACCTTGTTTAAGCAGGAAGAGCTTAATTTAAGCTCTTTCATTCTTTATCAGAATAAACCTTAGTCTGTTTTCAAAATACTGGTGCTCCTCTCCCCTGTCAATTTGACAGGTCAAGGAAGCAGATGCATCCATGCACTGTGCTCCCAGCAGCTTATTGCTTGAAACTGACTGATGCCAAGTAAATATACTGTTTAACCAGCCCACCTCTCTAGGGTGACACTCCTGATCTTTGTCACCATTACACCAGGTTAGGTTATCTTTGCTCAAGAATAGAAAATATAGCTTCATTGCACAGGGGCTTTAGCATCTTTTGATAACTCACACTGGAAATTCATACTAATGGCTGAAGGTAGGAAGATCTGATCTCTGTTTTTGCTTGAAATTGTTTAGTGATGCTTTCCATTGCAGAGAATTTAGCTTTACTTAAGTTGTCATGAGTTGATAGTTCATCTCTCTATATTTGGAACACAGTGTGCCTTAGTGCTCTCAGGCAAAGCTAAGCCTTTCTTGGTCAATGACAAGTTCCTGAGATAGGATCTACCTGCTGCCTTTATTGCTTAAGCATAAATTGCCTATGGTTAAATATTTGATCATTTAAGGCTCTTGGGGGAGTTAATATAAAAATACTGATAATATACCAACTGAATTCAAATGCATCTAAAAAGAACTGGTTAAACTAGGGCAGTACAATTTTAATCACCACCACTTGAATTCCAGCAGTTTATTGCTTGGATGAAATTACATTGATTTGTAACTATTGTTATTGAATTTATTAATTTTAATTAGAAATCATAAAATACTAACCTGTCCTTTAGTGTTATGTTTTCCCTTTTATAATAAAAGCAGGTATGTTCTTTTGGGGGTGGGGAAGGGAGGAGGGCGAGAAATACCTTATATGATTTTAAAGTTATTTCTTTTTAAATTTGTATTTCAAAATGGTCATATCTTCTGTATTCAACTTTTTTACTAGAAGAAGGCAACAGATTAGGAAAAAAATTAAATGCATAAGAACAACTTTAACCCAAATAACAATTACTAATACAAAAAGAGCATCCCCAGAATATGGTTGAAAATCCTACTAAAGGAACCAGTTTTTAAACAAAATGTGATATTTAATACATTGAGATACAGAGGACATTTAAAGTAGCACAAGTAAAGAATTGTAAAATAATTATTATATCTTTACTTTCTCCTTGGTTTCTAGAAATTCAGATAGTGAGATGGCTTTGCTGGAGGGTATGGTTCTGGCCTTCATTTGTGCCTGCTGACATCTGGCACATTCAGATACTTATCCTCACATTTCAGTTGTCATAAAACCTATTTATCCTTTTAACAGAATATGAACCCTTTAAACTCCATACAGCTGAGAGGCGAAGGAGTTGTGGAGGTTTTTTTAGTATATTCCTGAAAAAAGTTTGTGCAACTTTCAAAATCCATATGAAGTTTAGACCTCTATCAAAAAATCACTTGTGAATCCAAAAAGAAGACTCAGAGGGCTAGTAGTATTTCCTTAGAACATAAAGGCATTTTTACATCCCAGTTAATTTTTACTATTATTTCATTAAATGAAATTTCAACTCAAAATTTGCATTTCATATACAAGGTCCATGTATTTTTTTCTTCCTCTAAGTTACAACTATTCAGCAGGATGTACAGTCTCTGGGTTTAGATTTGCAAAGTGTTCCTGTGAGCATACACTTTCCATCTTGGAAAACCTCTTTCTGTGGCCAGTGATTATGCACATGACCACAGAGATTGGCCTGAACTTGTGGTCCACAGCCAGAGCCCTGTGTCTGTAGAGCAGAAAAAGGTGTGATATAAGTTTGTGATGATAGCTTTTCTAGCAAAGACATTTCTCAAATTGTTAGAAAAATACTTTATACATAGTGTTGTGAGTGCTGTAGCACATCTCTTGCTCTTTTAAAGTGGCTTATCCAGTTCAGATCGCTGTTCTAAGCATGATATCAGTAACCTCTGCTGAAATGTGCTAGAGGACTATGAACTTCTGAGTTCTCTTCTCAGTCTTCAGTTAACTCTGGCAAATAGGAGAAGTAATCTTTTTCCCCAAGTGTCAAGAGGGTGGGAAGCTGCTGTTGTTAGGGGCAGCAGCAGGGGCACAGCACAGGCAGCTGGTGAAGGAGGAGCAGTTCTCACACGCTCCGTGTCTCTCTCGCACAAATGTCATCAGCTGGTGGTAGAAGTAGCAGCAGCAAGATCACAGGGGTGTATCTCACATGATTCACTGGGATCTTGAGTTTGTAAACACAATAAAAAGAACAGACATGATTTCTGAAAGGAAGTAGTCTCTAGGGTTTAATGCCCCGAAAGACAGGACTCCTTTTCTTTTGGAATTTTCCACTTCTTATCATGACATCTTAACATTACGGACACCAAGCTGTTGTGAGCATTCCCACGGCAAAGCAAGTCTGCGGTTTGCCACGTGCACAGCCTCATTGTTACAGACTCACTGTGCTTTCATTTTCTTTGGTTTTAATTGCTAGGCATGGAAAATAGAAACTACCCATTAGGGAATGTATTTCCTGTCCCATTAAAATAAAGAAATCACTGTTGATATTTCTTGCCTTGGTCTTACCAATATTGATTGGCATTAAAATCCATTAAAAATACAAGCCTTAGCTGATACCCACCACACACAAACACACACATACACACCCTACTCCACAACACTTTAGTGCTTTACAAAAGGTCTGGATTGATATCCCTAGGCAGTGAAGTCTTCTACCGGTAAAACCTGTCACCAGCAACATTATTGTATCTTTCTTAACCAGTATGTCTGAAGTGCCATTGAAAAGAGCACAGCTAGGGTTTTGTTGGTGGCTCAGATTTCATACTCACGTAGAAGTAACAGCATCAATGCCAGTATTACACTGATCTCCAGCTTGAGACAGCACTCAAAGTACTCTATTTTACTATTTTGTGCATCACCATCAAATGCAAAATTTTTCAGATTCTCACTTGGACACTTGTTCTGCAAGTATGTATGCATTTGGTTTGTGTTAACTTGAACGGCATCACCAAAGAAAGTTGGGTTAATCACATTTCTGTTGGGTCTATGTTTAGAGTTTTCAGAATAAAATAAATATATAAAAGCTTTATTTTAATATTTATGTCCCCAATGGCATCCAGCATCCGCATATAGTATTAGTAATCTGTGATAGCAGCTGTTTTATATCCTTGATACCTGTGGGATTAAAAAGGACAGTAAAAGCATCTTGCAGAAAGGTATGAACTAATAGTCATATAGTACACATCCATTAAATTAATGCTTGCTGCAGGTGACAGCTTTTACTCTTTCATTTTCTTAAATACTTGTTTTCATTGTTCTTTGTGAAAGTTTGTTTTCAGCAGTTGAATCTTTTGACATCATCCATACCAATAATTCAGTGACAGAAAATACTAATTCATATGACTGTGAATTTCAGTCTGGTTTTGTGCTGACCTGTAATAAAGAGACTATTGGTGACATAAATCATATTGATATAAATTTGGCTAACTTTGATTCAGCTGGTTGGTGTGCTACCATCACTCTTGGCTTCTCTGCTCATTGTAGTTTGCTGTGTTCTTTTTCCTTGTAGCATAAGAGCAAACCACTTGTCAAAATGCTCTGAAGTGTTTTATTGAAGTTGTTTAAATTTATTGTTGCATTGAGAACAAGACCCGGGTGCATAAAATTTGAAAAAATTCCCTTGAGTTCTTGCCAGACCCAGCAGTTCTTTCTCTTTGTACTTCCCACTCATAAAGTCTTACTTTGCCATCACAAACCAAGCAGATTCCATTTTAAAGCTTGTAATGATGTGAACTCACTTTCTTAGCAGGTGTTAGAGTTTGATCAAGTGATCAGAAACAGTCTGGTAAATGCAATGTAAGAATCTCTCAGCTGCAACATGATAACTGACTGTGTGCAGTCATGCAGTCTAGTTTAGTACAAATAACACTGGTTCACTCAAACCACATTCCTCTTTCAAGTACCTTTCAGCATTGTTAGACATTTTGCAAACCCCTCTTGCCAGAGCAAGAGAGTTATGAGTGTGCATGTAGTTATTAGTCTCAGCTGGCAAAATGATAGCTTACATCTGGAGGCAATAGCTTCCTGAAACTCAGTAGCCTGCTCCCATACTGAAAATACTCATATTTTAAAGGGAGGGTATAAGAGAGTCTCCCTTACTCAAGTATGAAGTGTTACAGTCAGAAAAAGACAGACCTTTCATTTTCTAAGTGACTGCTCAAATTCTAGTGGGAGGTGTCCCTGCCCACAGCAGGGGACTCAGAACTAGATGATCTTTGAGGTCCTTTCCAATGCAAACCATTCTACATTTCTGTCCTACTCCATTTCTGTTATAATTTATACTGTAAGGACACAACAGCTGCCATGGATTACAGTATTGATGGCCACACTATTATGAATCTCTTCTGGTCCTGACAAACTGCTTCAGTACAGACTGTGAAAAAGGCATTGCTTACCAAGGAGCTTTGTACAGTTTACACAATACTTAAAATCGCAGTTTTACCCATATTAGATTCAAAGCTTTTGTATTTTGCTATGCTCTGCTACAGCAGGCTGTTAAATTCACCCATCAAATTTAAATTTGCTGTGAGTTTTACTTGTCTTACTGAGTTTCTCGTTTTGCATTTTCTAGATGCTGTCATACCATTGCAGTATTTCTTCTGGAAAAATCCATGTTGAAGTGAAATAATTTGACTTTCACACTACAGTCAGAGGAAATTTTAGAGTTTTTAAAATAGAAGTTTGTTCTGTCAAATCCTATAATTTAAATGATTTCTAAATGCTGTAGCATTTCCGGGGTAATCAAACTCTGGAAGGTCAATAGATCACTGTCCGCATCAATTTATACTCCCAGTTCGTGTTTTACATTCCGCTAACAGATTTTTTTCTGGAGAACTGCTGATGCTTGAAAAATACAAAGGAGAATAGCCATTTATTTTGTCTTTCCATTTTCATTTTGAATGTATCTGTCTTAAAAACTTGAGTGAGATGCTGTACTTGTTCAACTTCACTTATTGAATAAAACTAGATCCAGAATCCTTTAACTAATGCTGCTGTGCAAGAGAGGACCATCTTTGTCACAACTTACAGACAGTTTGTAATTTTCTTTGCTGTTTCTATGTTTATATGTGATGGTAAGATTGCTCATGTTCCCTGATTTGTGAGGCCTATCTTTTGTGTGTGTGTGTTTTTACAGCTTGCAGAAGTAGACCCCAGAGCTGTACATCTTGGTGCTGTCTTGGTTCGTGGCCTTACAACGTTGCTCATGGCCAATAGTGCCTGTGGCTTTCCATTCAGAATGGATGATTTGATGCCTTGGGCAGTGTTTGATGGAAAACTTTTTCAAGAAAAATACCAACAGTCACACCGAGGTTGCTCTGTGGAAGAGCTTTTGGAAGGCAATGTAAGTAATCACATCCTCTTAGACATTTCTGTATTCTTTGAAAAAATGTACCTGTCCATTTACTTTGTTGTTTTAATATTAGTGTTTACACTGTTCCCCTTTCTTTGTATGTTCTTCTCTCTCTTCCTTTTTCACTGTCTCCAAAAAAAAATTAATTAAAAAAAAAAAGTAGAAATACTGAGCCTATGAAGAAACCTGTAATTTTACCATTATTTTTGTTTCCATTACTCACAAAAAAATATAAGGGAAATGGCTGTCAATTTCAAAAAATGAAAATGCCCATAATGGTTTCCTGGTACTGAGATATTATTGAGAGCTTTTTCCTCCTAAATCCTGTAAGATTTTAGGCAACATATTGAGAACATCTTTAAGTAAGCGCAGTGGATATAATTTTTAAAGTATTTAAGAGTGATATTTTTAAAGGCATTAAGGAACCTAAATTTTGAGGTGAAGGTTTGGTAAATTCAAAGAGGAACTGTAAATCAGAAGGTGTATATTTAGATATTTTTTTAAACTCTCACTAAGTAACTTCCCGTACCTCTAAGTACTTTATTTCTCAGTCCCACTTTATCTTACAAATCTGGGGATTTGTAAGACTTATCTGCTATGTTACCAAAAAAACCAGTGTGACTTCAAACATGTCTGGGCAGCGAGGTACCAGTACCATTAGAGTCCTGCTCAACACAATGCATTGCAGTGGCATTATGTCCAGGCTCCGAGGTAGGGTCTGCTAGACTGGGTGCAAGACTGTATTGATGTACTGAGTGAAGCCTCAAACCAGACCTGGCTCGTGCCCCATCAGCACAGAATTTGTGGAGAGGTGCTTGGGTAGGTCTGTAATCATCAGTGAAGGTAGCTTCAATTAATGTGCCTCTTTCCATTGTGGGCCTGAAAAGCCTGTATCGTTTAATTACTTTTGATAATCTTACCTTTGAAATGTGTTTATCTGCTATTGAATATATCACTTGAGGTTAAAATAAAGTAATTAGAGAGAAAAAATATAGTTCCATTTTGATTTATTTTAATCTTGTGTATTCAGTGCTAGTTGTTGTATAGTTTTCTTTTATAACTTTTTGTCCAATTACATACCAGGCTGGTCTGGAGTGATGAGTGGAACACTTGTGGGTGAGTGGAATGAATGTGTTTTTAGCATGAAGGAGGAGAATAATCCTTTCCATATGTATTCAATCATGTGATTAGGACCATAACTTCTATCCAAATCCTGTGGTTCCTATTAATTGGTTGGTTGATTTCAGTAGATTTTGGACTGGGACAATGGTTCACCCAGTTTTTCATGCACGACTTTTGCAGAACAATAGATGGTTTAAGCATAGATAGGAAAATATAAAAAGTATCTATATCTCTGTGAAATTGATACTTCTTTTCCATTTGGGTAGAATTCAGGTTAGGGGATAATTTTGACAATACATATCTAAATCTGTACAAGATATATATTAATTGAGATAGGTGTTTTTAAATGTGTTACATAGTATGTTTTAGCTAACATTTGAAAATTTGGTGTGGTAACGTGTGAGCTGTATTTTATCCTGTTTTATAACAAAGTTGAAGAAAGATGATTACTTCCCTAGAACAGAGTTAGAAATATTCTTGATGAACTAAAATATCTAGGTTAGCTTTTTAAAAGCCTGATGCTCTGTTGTACACAAACCCCAGATAAAGTGTTCTGTTATGAGGAAAAAATACTCTAGCCGTGTGAATTTTTAGAGTAGTTTAAATATCTTTTTCTTTTTTAGGTACAATTTTATGGTACATATATGGCAGAGATATGTACCCAGACTAATAAAATAGCTTTCCAGCTTATCAGTTTGAGGCAAGAATCTGTTTTGAGGAGAATTGCCAAGAGATGCCAGTTTAGCTGGGGACACTGGCAAGCCAGCAAGCATATGTGATTGGTTTTTCCTATTAAGTTCAACTTTAATAAATAAAAATGGTGCTTAGTTCCTGGCAGACCTTAATGTACTGCTGGAAGACAGAATCTTTCAGCACTTGGTTGTTAACAATCTACCCTTGAGCACCATAAATATAACCTCGTGATAGTGATAGCATTGTATTCAGAAAGGAAGTTATTCTACATGGCATGTTTTATTATAGAGAATATAAATAGTAGGAAAAAGTTGTTCCTTTTGTTGTTCAGTGCTTGTCTCCTAACTCCTAAGGTCCCTTCTCTATGATCTGGACAGTTACATTACTTTGGGAACTTCAGGCAACCTCAGAATAAGTGCTGTTTTGACTACAGTGGGCTTAAAAACAGTTAATATCTTTCTGAGAATTACAGTGGAAATACAAATATTTACATGTATATCAGGAAATTTTGAACATTTTGGGTTTTGTTTCCTGCAGATTCTTGTACCCGAAGAAGACAATGTATACATTAAATAATTAAAGTTGATATATTTGTGGGCAAGTTTTTGTGTGACTCAGTTCTTTGTAACCTAGCACTGTTAAAGATAAAAAATGGACAGCTTTGAAAAAGAATAAAAAAATAGAATCATCCTGCTTTTTAAAAAAAATACGCTAAGCTCACATTATGGTAGTTCTCTGTTTTTCAAAACAGTAATCATATTAGGTTTTTTATCCACACAGAAAATTGGATATAATAGTCTCATAAAGCAGTGAGGCAATGATATTATCACTTTATTAGCCTTTTTATTGTGCTTCTAATGAGTATGTTTATAATCAAGTTTTTAAAATTAAAACCAAATTACATAATGGGGTCAGCGTAAGTGATATGTTTTGTTCTTTTCTGATCATGCCTTTCATCCACCCTTCATAAACACATTCTGGATTTGTTCTCCTAAGAATAAAATGAAAGGTTTTTCACATTAGAGGGTGTTCTTCACAAACTGGACTCTGCTTATGTGGTAAAAAAAGAACAAAAAACCCCTGTGAGTTTTGTTTAAGGCTCTATAAAGAGGTTTGTTTACTCAAAAAATGTAGTTGGGAAGTTCACAGCAAGGTTTAGGGATTCAGACTCTACCTCTAATTTAAGAAACTTCTCTAGTTGCTGCAGTCTGTCTGCCTGTTGGATTTTTCACCTTCTCACATCATCTTCTTCCCTCCTGCCTGCTCCTGAAAAAGGCATTGTTATCCCGTAAAAATCTGTTCAGGTTAATGAAAATCACAAATTACCCTATCACTCTAAAATCTCTCTTTTCATAATTCTCTTAATTGTGTACTAAAATCCCACATGCCCAGTACAAATCAGGAGAAAAGAAATACATTCTGAGACCTGTCAATTTTTCAAAGCTCACAGAAATCAGAGCAAATTAAGGATATATCACATCTCTCAGTGTTGCATTTTTAAATAGCTTCAGCTTTTTCTTTTGACAGTAAAATTTTTCATCACATGACAAGCATTTTTATTTAACTCCTCCATTTCTGTTTAGACTAAGTTCTGTTTTATCAGTCAGGAGTTGGCTGAAGTATTACTGTTGGGTTACATTTTGTTTCTAATGTATGAGATTAAGAGACTTCAATTTTAACTGGTGTATTTTCCATGAGTTCACCAATCCTTATTCTGGAGGCTTTAACCATCTCTACCTGAGGTATTGCTGGTATCAGTCTAGTTAAGTATATCTACAGGTACAAGGAAGGCAAGTGATTTACAGACCTGAGCAGAGAAGAAAAACAAACTTCACTGAGAAAGCAGAAAAACACTTCTTCTGTACCCTTACTGATCCTTCCAAGTATCCACTTTTAATATTAAATGTTTGAAATTTACTTCCTGAAAAAATGTGAACCACATCTACCACCTTCATGTGTGCATGAGTGTGGCTAAGACCAGTCATTTAGTTGTTGTGTGTGTGTTTGATTTGTGCTACACTTGAAGAAAGATGAGCAGAACAGTCATTGATTTTTAACCCTGTTGTTTGCAGGAGTCTTTGTATACACCTTTCCAGAATCTGAAGTCTTTCATTTGCAAGGTTTGCATGGCAAAGAAAAGAGTGATACAAAGCAGACCAAGAGGGAATGGATTTAACACAGGTGGGCATTGTGTTAATTTTCTCAGTAAAATTAATATATCAGTGAGTTCAATTATCCTTCAAGAGCAGCATCAATTACATAGGCATCCCATCAAGCTAAGTAAATTGTAAGGTCTTTCTCCAAGAAACCAAAGGAGAGATTTTAGAAAATATTTCCCTTTTTAGCAATTCATGTGAATATGATTAACCAAGTTTAGATAGAATAATATTTCCATCTAGCTACATAGTTAGTGAGATATATGCAACGAATATCATTCATTGACAAAAAAATCACTATTACTCTGAGACTAAAGTTATTTTTATAGGAGGAATTAAATGACTCAGACCTTTTTCTCCCATTCCCTTAGGGGAGCTATTTTAATATTGATAGTTGAAGGTCTGAGTGGACTCAGTGACATGATTCAAACTATAAGAAAGCTTTTGGGCAACCTGGAGAACTGTGCTTTTTTGTTTACAACCTGGCTTCTTCCCCTCAGCTTTATGGCTGGCTTTGCTAAAGATATTTATTTTCCCTATGTGACCTACCTGACTTTCAGGGGGGGGAAGAAAACATCTAAAAGGTTTTTAGCATAAATCACAGATCAGCCTGAATGTTGAGGCTTTTGAGACTTCAAAATAACTTACCCCAAATCTCAGTGTTTATGCTTATATTATGTTTATTACTTGCTTAATACCTGATCAATTGTAATGTCTGTGAGGATAAAAATTACCGCTTAAGAATTCCTTGAGCAAATTACACCAGACAGAATGTTTTTCTGCTAGTTCAGAACTTTGTATTACATGATAGGAATACTTCTGATGTGGTACTACACTGTGCTGGTGCTGGACATTCAAAATTAAGGATATGTGGTGGTGATTTGTAGGACCAGACCTTGTTAGCATCTGCTTTTCTTTGAGAGCTATACTTAACCATTTTAATTGTGATTTGTGATTCCAATTTGGACAGAGATTTCTGTTTGCTTTAATGACTGCAGTCTCCAAATCTGTGTCATAAAATTTTGATCTGGTTTCTAAACACACTTGTTAGCAGCTTGTAATCATGATGAGCATAGTTGTAAATGAGGACAAGAACCACACTTATTAGGCTGACTTTAGTTTAGAAAAATTGTAATTGTGCATGAGTATTTTGGCATAAAACCAAGAAATATTGTTTCCTGAAAAATATTGTCATTTAATCCTATATACTGTCAGAGTTGCTTAGTAAATACTGTTTTTCAGGAAGAGAACAAAGAGATTTTAATCCCAGATTCCAACAACCACGCAGAAGTCATTTTGTTTCTCCATATCATAACCAGATGAGAGGGTTCACACAGAGAAATCCGCAATCACAAGGTAAAAAATGTGTGCACAATTGTGTTTTTGGAATTGTCTCTGTCAACAGTATAAAAGCTCTGTGTCTGTATGCAGTTACCCTGTGGCTACAGCAGTCAGTAACAAAACTTGCATCATAGTTGTGTACTACCATCAGGAAAATCTAACTGTGCAGGGTGAGGTAGAGTGTAGCATTATAATCTCTATTCATCTTTTACTCACAGTGTTCTCGGAAAAAAGCTTTCATGTGGCATTCATAATTTTCATGCTTGGTCTCAGCTGATCTGTGTTTAAAATTGTAATAGTTCTAAAGCAAATTGGCACAGCTGCACAGAAGTGTCTGTCTGAAGTCTTTAGCTGCAGATTTTTGGTCATACTTCAACAAAACACTTAAGCATATGAATAAAGTTAAACATATTCTTAAGTGCTTTTCTAGGTCAGGGTCTCAGCTTCCAGGTCACTCCCTGAGTGAAACAAATGCATATTCTGTCTTGCCTTGGCATTAATCTTAAGTCATTCACCAGTCACTTCTTGAACAGGCATTTCAATGAAGCGTCACTGTGGATAGCACTGTTGAGCTGACATAATTCAGTTCTACTTCATAGTTACTGTAACTTGAAGCACACACATAGATTAAAGAAAATAAACAAAAGGAAGTGAAGTGTCTAAGAAACATCAATGGTTTTATTAAGTATACAGAGCCCGCATTTCTTTTGTGTTTCCAGATGAGGTTTTCAAAGAAGATTGATTATGTGATTAGGGAAAATAAATAATAAATAAATATAGTGAAGTCTTTAATGTGTTTCAGCTGCCACTGTTGAACACTTGCGAGTAAGATGCTACCATTTGATTCACAAATAAGATTGTTCAGTCCTGTATGTAAAATGTTAAGCTAAAATATAGAGTATGTATGGTGACCATAAGCAAAACCAAAACTGGTCATTGTTGTGAGTTCTTGACCATCTCAAGAAACCTAGTATTCGGAGGTCAAATGATCTCTGACCAGCTCCAGAGACCTTATGACTAGATGGATTTCACAAGGTATGTTCCACAGTAACTGTGCTGCTATGTTATAAATGTCTTTCAGTAGCATTATTAAAACATCCTGGCTTCTTCTACACTAGCCCTATTCCTTACCCTCAGGTCCCTCTTAAAACATGATCTCATAACTGCAGTTAAATTGCCTCTGTTAAAAGTTAAACAGATTTATTGGGAAAATATATCCATCCTTACAAAAGAGCCCTGCAATGCTTTAGAGCTCCTTTTAAACTGATCTGCCAGCATGACTCATTTTGACAAAATTTCTTTTTCCTAAGTTGGCTAATATTAGCACAGGTATTTGGGTTGTTTCTTTATGTGGGTGGTTTCTCTGCTGTATGTGTCTCACCAAAGAGAGAAAAAAGATCAAAAAAGTAGCCATTTTGTGTTCATGATAGCTTATGTTATATAACTTCCTACTAATATTACTGATATATCCGTGTCCCACTCTTTATGTACCTTCCCATGGTATACTGTTGTGTGGTTCCTGCTGTTGCATATGATATATCAATATGCATCAATATGGATTAAATGCATTAAAAAGTAATGGAACAGTAACTACAGGACCCATATCTTCTGTATCAGGAGAATAATAATGATTAGGCAGCCTTTGCTCTTTCTTATCAGTTAATGTTTAAGAATTCCATGACTGTGTCAGCTTCACCAGTAGAGGAGAGAGTGCCTTTGCAAGAGAGCATCAACCTGAGAAGCACTGGTATTTCTCTGAGATGATGGCTTGAATCCCCTCAGGCAGAACAAGAATTGGATTTGGGCATCCCTCATTGTATGGTGAATAGTAAACACTGAGCTGCTGTAATTTACAGCTCATCCTCTAGCTGTATTTTGAATGTAGGGAACTCAGCTGGGGGAGGGGTTGGGTTTCAGGAGGGTTGGAATTTTTTTGGTTTGGTTTGATTTTATTCATTTAACTTCTCTCTAAATTTCTTGGCTGTGTGTTACAAAGAGATAAGAACACATCAGTGTAATTCAGAGCAGGACAACTAAGACTCACAGGGAGGTAGATTTTTCCGTAGTATTTCTTGTTTGATAATTTGCAGATTCTAGGTTTGTGGCTGCAACACCACACCACAGGCCATATAGACTATTGGTAAATAAACTTCATTAATTAGAAGACCACTATTTTGCATCACATTGTTATATCATTCTACAAAAACCTAAAAATAAACTAAGCATTAAGAACTGTGGAAATCACTATGAATTATCATGTGATAAAGACATTATCATGTCTTTGTCTCTCTCTTCAGCAGTCCAGCTGTTAAACACTGGTATTTTGTGTCATAGCTTACAAATTACAACTTAGATCTAAATCAGCATACAAAATATAGCAAAAAAAAAGAGAGACTAAATAAGTAAATATAACCTTATCTATACTTTTATAGCTATATTTTAAAATTTATGTGATGTGTAAAATGGTTTTCACACTATTATTTAAAGATCTGCCTGAAAAGTGAACTGGAGGTAAGGGAATGAGATAGGGGAGAAAGTGTCTATGGGTGTAGTTGTAACAGCTACATGAACGGTTAAAATCAAGGATACCCTAATACTTTAGAAATAGTGAAAAATGTTGGACATTATGTAGAATTTCTGCCAGTGATAAGATAAACATCATAACTTTCTGTATGATTGGCTCAGGAGAGGGATCATAATGAGTAAGGGCTCGCAGAGTGCTCGAAGTAATGGTTGATAATTGTAGCTACCAGTCGTCTACCACCAGAATCATAAACAGTGAGATGGGGATATCATGAAGCATTCTGACAATTTCATTTTTGCATTTAGATCTTGTTGGATTTGGGGGGTCAACTGTATTCTGCCTAAGGAAACTCTGTTCTTTCAAAAAAAAAAAAAAATTAGCTTTGCTTCTTTGTTTCCATCCATGTTTGCTGTATTTTGCTTCCATCTTTCTATTAAAAAAAAAAAAAGAAAGAAAAAAAAGAATAGTGGAATTGGGCAGCTTTTTGGTTTTTAAATAATTGAACTTAGAAAATACCACTTTTGCAAGAGTAATTTATTAAAAATACCCAACAAAGTCTTGGAGAAAAGCTGTTATGGAGCATTGAAAGCAGTTTTTTGGGGGAAACAGAAGATGAATGTCAAGGAAAGAGAGGGGAGAAATTGTTGGAGATGTGTCTCACTGAGAGAAAATCTTTTGTCCAAGACAAAAAGGAATTATCCAGATTTCCATTTCTTCATGGAATGTAATTGCATCAAGGGGGTACATTCACTTCAGTCTTAGCACACTGTAACACATGTATCAGAAGACAATGCAAGCAAGCTCTCATTTGCAAGGTATTTAGTCAGGGCTTCCACACTTGTGTTGCATACTCTGTGTTCAGTAATGTTTCTGATTAATAGGATTTTGATAGAACTGTAATGCAGATGGATTTGGTAGAACTTCAGTGCTGAAAAAAAAGATATAATTTACAGTGTGAGTACTACTTTGCTTATGGGAATCTATAACTAAAGCAGTATTGTACACAGGCACACTTAAACCAGTATGATACAGTCTTTAAATATAGCTTATGATATAAGCTAAATAGTGTATTGTTCTAAATAGTGTATTTTCCTTTCCTGAATTCATACAGTCTTATCTACCAGGCACAGTGTATGACCTGTATGACTCACTATTCCAACCCATTAATTGGTCTAGATTTAAAAGTTACAGTCACCCAAGAGTTTTAAGAAAAGCAACGACATATTGGACTTTATCCTCCAACATCTCAAAATGTTAGACATAATTATACACCAACTGGACAGGGACACGTACTTTTTTCAAGATATGTATAAATGTAATTTTTCTCAGTGCTCCTTGAATAAGCTCTTGTTTTTCTGCTTTATTGTTCATTAAAAGTGTTTAATTCCTCTCCTCCTTTCTCCAGGTGGAGGATCTGGACACCCAGACCGGAGGAGATTTCACCTTCCTCCTCGGTAAAGAATACATGTGTACAGGTGGCAAACTGAGATGATGGGATTATTTGAGATAATTTTTGTTTATGAGAGCCTCTTTTTATGAACTTTGTACAAATAACTGAACCACATAACTGTGGAGGCTGTTCACCTTGTTAATCACTTGTTATGTTAGGTCTCTTGTTATGAGACCAGAATCACTAAAACTTAAGTTACAGGTACCTGAGGCACAATAACATCCCAGTACAGCTACATGGATGTGTCCATTTGACAATAGAAAGTTTTTTACAACACTGTTAGATATTCCTGAGTGTAAATTTAGGACAGGAAGTATGATTTTTGCATATTTTTGTTATAGTTGTTTATATTACAAGACTTTCCCCACCGTGAATAACGTGTTATGTTCATGCTGTACGTGGTTTGTGTCTTAATTGTGGATTATATCTGTATCTTAAGGGTTATACTATTGTTACTGAAACCTGTAGAAGAGTTTGAAACATGCCATCGCTGATGTAAGCATCATCTGCCAGTGAAACAATATCACCTTATTGTAAATGTAACATTTTCTTACAAGAAACAAAAATTGCTATTATATTTGGTACTTCCAGTTAAGCTACTTTTTCTATCATTGTCAACTGAGGAGAGAAAGAATTTGTCATGTTTTACTTCTGTAATAAATAATTCTTATGAGAACTCAATATTTATTTTCTGTCCAGAAATCTAATTCAAACACCTATCTTCAGAATTATTTCTTTAAAAATTTATATATTTCACTTTGTGATTCAATTTCAGTGATATATGTATTTCTTTAATTTTACAATTCATTCATTTTAAATAGTATTAAAATGAATTAGTTTTAAACAGAGTATAAACATACTAAAGAAATGTAAAATAACAGAGCATGTGCAATTTTTAACAACACATAAGATCATAGAAAGCATGTGACACTTGAAACGTGTTTCTTTCTTTACTGATCTGCATCTCAATTGAAGTGTCCCCATCTGAACAGAGTGCAACAATTTCATACTTTTCTTAGATTTCTAGCAGACTTTGAACAGAGTTGCCTCAAGTGGATGTTTATGGAACTGTTGTGTTTTCATCTGTGTATGTGCTTTGGAATCTCGGTATCTTTAGTTTTGTACTTTGTCATTTTCAGTACATTACATTATATAGTAACTGCTTCTCATAAGGGAGGTATATGATGAAAGAAAAAAAAGGAAGTACAAAAGACACATGGAGCTCCTGGAGCAAATACAGTGAGGGCTGCAAAGATGATTAAAGGATTGGAGAATCTCTCTCACAAGGAAAGGTTGAGAGAGTTGGACCTGTTCAGCATCAAGAAGAGATGAGTGAGAGGGGACCTAATCAATGTGTATAAATATCTAAAGGGAGGGTGCCAGGAGGATGGAGCCAGGCTCTTCTCGGTGGTGCCAAGCAATAGGACAAGAGGCAGCGGACAGAAACTGATGCACAGGAAGTTCCGCCTGAATATGAGGAAGAACTTCTTTACTGTGCAGGTGACCAAGCACTGGAGCAAATTGTTCAGAGAGAATTGTTCAGAGAGGTCACAAAATATTCAAGAATCACTTGGATGAAATCCCATGCAATGTGTTCTAGGCCAACCCTATTTGAGCAGGGAGGTTGGACCAAATGACCCACTGTGGTCCCTTCCAACCCAACCAATTCTCTGATTCTGTGATTATTCAATTAATTGTGTTTACTAGGCCTTGTGCAGGTAACTTCTTTGAATCAACTTAGTTTAGTGGAACTTAGTTTAGTATTCATGTTAGGTCCAAGTGAATAGTACTGTCAGACATACATAACTCCATGCTATGATTTCCTTGCATGTATTTTTCTGTTTGTAACCCAATAAATATATTCTTTCATATTCAGCATACATCAACAATCCAACTAAACAAATAAGCAATATATGATTTCTAGTTCTATCAAAAGTTTTAACAGATACAATCTTTACACAACACAGTATCTTCATTTGCATTCCAAGGATTCTGTCATGATAGGGTATTCCTGCTTCCTTTTTTGATTGATTTGTCACTGACTGTAATTGTACTATCTTTTTTTTCTCTCTCTCGCCACCCCTCCCCCCCTTGCCCCTGAACCTTTTGGAATAATGTGGTCTGAGTTTTATGGAAAGTTCTCTAGTTTCAGGGATCTCATGATGTATAATGGTGTATTTGAAAAGAATGTGATTGTGTTCCAGAACTTATTGGTAATTCCCCCTTCAGGATTTGATATGAGAAAAGATTTCTGTTGACCTCAATAAACAAAGTTAAATACAGCTAGAGTGGGAGTTTTGCTGTGCTAGCTGTGGTATGCTATGAATTGTTGGTAATAATTACCCTGACTACTGAAGAATTGATAGTGTCTCTGTGAGGGTTTTTTACTTCCTAATGTTAGACCATAAGCAGAAGCTGCTTATTATTATTTCCATGCCAAAATATTTTTTCCCGCCAGGAATTGTAGAGTGAAAGCATAAGCATGAAGTCGAAACATAGAGGTGCTACTTTCCTGTCTCACTGAATTGTTCAGAGTACCATAAAGCTTATGGAGTCCAGAAGGAAATCATAGACAAGAATATGACCTTAAAGATTCCTGTCTAATGGGATTTCCTTAAATGTGGACTACAGGGTTGTTTTGAATGGTTACAGAACAGAGGAAAAACAGATGTGGATTTGAAGTGAAGGAATGTGTGTGTGTGAAGAAAAGCGTTCTTGTTCAGCTGTACTGCTTACAGTCTTCTCTAACCTATGCACTGGGTAGCTGTCATCCAATGTTCACTGAAACTGTGGATTGATTTATTAGCTTTATGCATTCCCCTTCAGGAGAGGGAATCACAGAATATTCTATAACATCAGTAACTTAGGCAACTGTGATTCAGCAGAAATTGTAACATAGTCATTGTGAGATAAAGAATGACAGGAAGACATTTATCAATTTTCCTCTTTTTATGTATTATGTATCCTTTCTCTTACATTATTTTATTCATTTGTGACACCATTCCCCTGGGAATCTGTATCTGGACTGCAGCAAACATGGAAACACTGAGTTAATCCTATGATGCTGTGGGACTGTAAGCATCAAAACGTAGTTTATACCTCTTTTATAAAACAGGAAACCACAGTTTTAATTGCTTTGCTACCTTAGCAAGCGTTGTGCTGAGATGGAGGGGAACAGCAGCGTTGAAGCTCTACAGATATTTTTGTGCCCTGCTTGTCTGAGCAAAATTATAAGGGTAGTCAAACATATCGTATTATTTTGTAAAGTTTTTCTTTATTTAAATGTTGGGAAGAAGATCAGAAATTTATGCATTCATATTTAAACATTGACTTCCACTTGTCAGCAAAGTTGGGAGGTGGGCTGCTATATGTCCTTCATTACGAAGTTTGATGGGATATTCCTCAGCGGTGCAGAGCCTCCTTAGAGAGTATCTTTTGGAGATATAGAAGCATGGTCAGCTCAGTAAATAAGCAGAAACCTTTGGCATGTTTATGCCATATAGGCATATCGTGCTTGAGAGTGTAGGAATACCCTGATGCTTTGTGAGTCTGGTGGGGCTCCCCTTTTTGATGTATGTTGATGACCTGGTAAGGTTGCTCCTGAACATAGGTCATTCAAACTGGCTGAGGTTGTTCAGGACAGGACTCAGTGATGGTGAGTACGCAAGCACCAGTGTTTTCTGGTGTCCTAGGTGCAGAGGTGCCTGACAGCTGAATGCCTGCACCCTGAATGCACTACCAGGCTCTTCTCCTGTCCCTCAAGGGGTTTGGCTGCCTGCAGCTGGGTGACCTTCAATCCAGCTGGTGTGTGAGAAAAATGTCACAGAATCACAGGAGTCTCACGAGACCCTCGGCTCAAGAGCCCTGGGTCCATTTAAACCCGAGTCCTTGCCCTTGGTGCTTGCATAATCTACTTTGCAGTTATTCCCGTGTCATGCCTATCTGATTCTGCCTTTACCTTGCTGATTTGACTTCCTGGTTTGACCTGCGTGTCCCTCATCCCCATAGACTTGTCCATTGACCACAGGAATGTTGTGTGAATCTGGTTACCATCATCAGACCTGCTCTGCAGTTCTACTGTGGGACTGCACCCTTGCCGGTCAGGTCACTGCCCTACATTGCCGTACCACGACTGGCTTGCCTTCCCCTGTGGAGCAGGCCACCCTTGCTGCCCTGTGAGCCCTGACAGCACAGGGGGTCAGAAAGTTCAGCTGAAACTGTCATAGTAATTGGACGGAGTCAAAACAATAGATATGGCCTGTGGGATTACTTGCTGCTGAAAACAGCTTGAAAAACTGGAAATGGCTAAAACCAGCGAAGTGTCTTTGTGTATCTCTATACAATTAGGATCTTGCATTCATTGCTTTCCTAGACCTTGCAGCTGACACCTGATCCTTCTTACCATAATTAGGCTACTGAGTATGCCATGTTTTAACATTACACACCACAAATCTGAAGCTGCTTCAGAACATGGAAGCTCATTTGTTAAAGAGTGCATCTTCTTGAAACTGATAGTCCTAGAGCTCTGGGGGCTTGTGCTGCTTTTGGAGCCCTAGGTGGAAGATCAGGTGTTAAATTAAGCCTACAGTGTCTTGCGTAGGATTTTTTACCTGGAAGTATGAGTTGAGGCAACACATGATGGGTTGAAGAGCTACCTGTAAAAGACAAAGAGTCAGCTGGCAGGGTATTCTGTCTGAGTACTCACCAGCCTAAATTTATTTAATCTTCCTAGAAAATTAAGGACTAGTATTTGTTTGTGATTTTGCCAACTGGGAAAATAGATCTTTGTTGTGTTAAAAACCCTCAGCCTTTCAGTCTGGAATATTTGTTTATTCCGGTAAGGAATCAAAACCAGTTACTGACCCTGATCTTGTATGGAGCGCTGCTCATTGCCCATGTAGCAGTTACAGTAGTGCACAACTTAAAATTCACTAACACACCTGAAATTAGAGTGTCGGCAGGACATCAGCTGTAGTAATTGCAATCTCTGTCTCCCATATCTCTATATACTACAGATAGGGAGGTAACAGGGGCCAAAGGACTGCTCTGACTACAGTTTCAGTCACACAGTGTTGTATTCTGCACTGGGTGTTCATATTTGATATCAAGTTGTATCTTGTCAATAAACATCACCAAGAGACTCTCCTCTCCTCATTGATGATATTTATGACTACTGCTTACCAGTCTTTCAGAGGTGAAGGACTGGATTCGCTGATTGGATGCAATTAAAAACCCTGAAGTTACATAGGCCAGGGAAGCAAGGACAAAACAGAATGCTAGGGATGGATGTATACAACATTTAATATTTCAAGGCTCTTATCTTTGTGTTAGTTCTTATTTTCCCACAGTTAGTCATTGGGTCACTTATTGAATGACCTTTTATTGGTAGTGGTCACACAGATAAACAGGGATATATTAATTGTTAATATAGTTAATTTAAGCATGAATTTGTATATATGTTGATGATTCGAATGTATTAATCTGATCTTTTGCACGTCAGAAGACACAAGAAATACTAGCCATAGAAACCAATCCCAGATATAAGCTCTCTGAAAATACTTGATAACTGCAGGCTTTTTAATAGAGTATAGTGCCCCCTGTCTCAAAAATTAGGTAGCCAAGTGTGCAGCTGGCCTTTGGATTCTTATAGAGCAAAACTGTACAGTAAGAGCTGTTCTGATCTCAGATGTGTTTTCCGAATATGCTTTAGGTAGCTCAAAATTTCATTATTCAGTGAAAGTAATTATAATTTTTAGAAAGGTGATGAGAAACTTGTGTGTCATTTATGGCATTTGGAAAATTTATGTCAAGGTAACCATTCAGCAGTTACCTTCATCACATTCAGCTTTATTTTACACAAGGCTTTGTTTGTTTGTTAATAGCGGAGGCCCAACCAGCTCTGGTTTTAGTTTCTGATAATACTTAAATTTTCATTTGTGATGATGATGCAGCTCATCTAAAAGGATGTAAGTGTATAATGTGCTGCCTTCTGATAATCATCTTTGCCCCCTAGTTTAATTACCCATCAAATCTTTTAGTTCTTCTGATCTCCGTTCTGCTGGAGGGTTTTAAATTTCAGTGAAGTTTATCAAGGTTTGAGGAATGCTGGTGATAAAGCAAGACCTCTTGTTACATAATACGCATATGAAGGATCAGCACATTTGAATATGGTGATAAGGCTGCCTCTGAACCTTGACCATCTCTGGGCGAATTGCAATACTTTCTTCAACAAAGCCTTCATTTCGTAGGTGTGATTTAATTTCTACTCTACCTTCCCTATGCAGAGGGGGGAGACTCCACAAAGGAGCAAATGGGAGAGGCTCAAACAGATCCACTGGACACGTTGCATTTCCAAACAAAAGAGGACAGCTACAGAGTTGATGCACAACAGCAGAGAGCAAAGGTGGCCAATGCATCTAGACCAAAACTTCTAGGTTTTAAAAACAATTCAGAAACCTTGGGCAGACTGAATGTCCATCATGGTCGGAATACACCTAATGCAGATTTATTTGGGGTTTTTTATTAGCTATTTGCATATCTAGGCTCATTTTGTAATTGTGTGACACCTCTGTAAGTCTAGGCAGTGATTGTGGTTTATGCTTTAAATAAAGGTTAAATTTTGAATGATCACTGAAGTTTTTGAACAGAAGAAATAATAACCTGCAAATTCAGCCTTCTTTGCCTTCTTTTATTCTGATGATGGAATTCTTTTATTTCTTTGCATTACTTATTACTATATTATTTCTTGGCAACAAATAGTGCTGTAAGAAACTTTTGCTCCAAGCAAGTTAAAAAATAGCATCAAAGAAAAAATATTACGTGCTAATAGGAGGCAGTTTGCGTGTCCTAACACTTACTTGCTGGGTGTAGGAAAGAAATCCCAAATTTGCCACTGTGCATTTGTTTACACTAACGTGTTATTGCTTTATCACTCCACCATCCCTCTCCCTGACAAACACCCCCATCTGTCTGTAGAGAGAGCCAACCTAGCAAGGCTGATAGCTTATTGTTATAGAAACTGGGGGGAGAGGGAGGAAGAGAGGAGGGGGCAAAAAGAAGAAAAGAAATAAAGCTTTTCTTCTCTTGCTTGTGATCCAGGAGTGCAGTGATTCAGGGGGTTGTTAACTGCTCTGTGTAATGCTCACTAGAGGCTACAGCTGTTGCCACCTCACAGCATTTAGATTTTGAGAGGACGACTGTCCAGTCTGCTGGAGGATAAGGTGCCTTTCTGTGTGCTGGATATATCTATCCTTCCAGAGGGAATAGTTTCAAACTCAAAACAATTGTATTTTTAATATGTGAGGGTAGCATGTGTGAAGTTTCTGTAAGAAATGTTGTAACATTTTTCTCCCATACAAAGTGTTTTCTCACTCTTTATATGACTTCAGTTATATCCCTGAAGGGCCAGTTGGAGGTTTTCTTCCACTGAATTCTGTTGATTTTAAACTGGGCCCACCAGAACAGAAGTAACTTTACAGAAAGTAAAAGTAACTTTACAGAACAAAATTAAGAGGATATGAGGCCAGAGTTGCTTGAAAAAAAGTAGAAATTAAGGCTATGTTTTTTCTTAGATGGCTTGTGCAACAGACTTCAGATTAACTGCAGTCTTTTAGATGTAATAGGCTGACAGTGCTGGGAAATTAGCCCAGGCCTTCTGACTTCTGGTAGCTTTCCTGACTGCTGGACTACGAACTCACATGACAGATTGCATGCAGCACAGTAGGCTGCAGAAAGGAGTTAATGGAAAATAGACTGCTTTGATGTTCACTTCTGGTGGGCTGATCCTCGGTTTAAAGGCTAAACATCTATTGTCCTCAGTAGGAGTTTTCTTTATGAAAAAGCTTTCACAAAATCTGTAATTTCCCATTTTGTTTTCTGAGACTGTGGTTTGCTCTATTTCTACATTCAGTAGCCAGCAAATATTTTCAAGCCTGATTTGTAATTTTTGGGTCTCTAACTTCAGATGGCACAGACATGGCCTTATTTCTCAGAAAGAAGCTAAGTATCTGTTCTCTTCTGCTAAAGCAGATGTCTTTAAGTAAGTATTTCTATCAGAGCACCAGAAATTAAGGCACCTAAACACACTGTCTACTTTTCTGAACAATGGGGCTAAGCACTGCAGAGATGCACCTTAGAAAGCAGGCTCAGCTAGAATTAAAATGGGGGGAGGGTGAAGAGAGTGAGAGCAAATACAGTAGCAGCCTATGATTAGAAATCTGAACAATGACAGTGAGTTCTGCTTAATTTCTAACTGCTTAAAAGCAGGCCCGGGGAAATGCTCTGCTTAGAAATGTCATGGAAAGTGCAGCTGGTCCATAGGCTTTATCTTGAAAAGCAAAGGATCTTTCCCATTTTGCAGTAACACTGCCATTTACTGGGCCATACCACTAGCAATTTGCAACAATGGGAGGGAAAAAAGCTGCCATTTGACCTAGAATGCAATTTTCAACTAATTAATAAAGTGACCATTAGTGCCCGAGGGGATAATAACAGGAATAAGAACAAATTACTGTGGGGTGCAAAGGAGGCTTGGGCATTGTATTGCAAATTTCTTATGGCACTATTCTTTTTTTTTTTTTCTCACTAATACTTTTAAAGTGCCCCCACTCAACACTTGCTCCTTGTAGGACCCTTGCAAACCACATAAGAATTAGCCCTTCAAAGATCAATCAGGATCTAATTGTTGTTAACAAAGTGCCACCTGGAGAGAAATGTTACAATATACCTTCATTACAAAGCATTCAATCTCTCTCACACTCCCAAGTCCTGGCTACAGTACAGACAAAAAGAAGCAGTTGCTAGCATTAAGATCAGGCACCTGCAATTGCTTGTAAGACACTGCCAGTCCCTGCACAAATATGCTCCGAGCATTGCATGAGCCTTGCTGGAACTGCTCTGTTTATGCTTCCTCAGAGCAAATTTTGCTGGGATCTCTCTATTTGCAATGCTCTAACCTATCACCAGAGCTCTTATGTTGGTGGGGACGCTGAGCAAAGGATATATACACTGTTAGCCATGCATTTTCAGGACATGCCCTAGGATATGCTCTCAGTAAGGATCGTTCTGTCTTTGTGGCCCCTGCTTTCAGTGTCCCAAAGGCAAATACTCAGTGAATTGGCCATGCCCAGGTTTCATTTCTCTGCCCTGAATGAGATTTTCCTTGCAGGTATGTCACATCTGATATAGGTCCTGCCTGTGGTTTTACTTTGCAACTTCAGTGGCAAAAATTCAAGACAAGACTCATGTTGCCCAGTGTCTGTTCCTTCATGCTTGGACACACTTGTGGCTGTGTGTCCACAGAAGTTGAAGCCAACTGATATTACTCTCATCTGTCCTGAAAATTTCCAGCGGACTATTTTATAGGAATCGAAAACTACCGTCCACAGATTTGCTTTGCTCATGCCTTGTTTAAACAGGCAGGGAGTTGGCTTGACTGAAAGCTAACTTTCTCAAGAAACTAACAACAAATACTAGTTTTTGATCAGCTGCTCAATCTGTCTGCTGTAGCCAGAACAAAGAATGGACAGAAACTGGTAGTTTGGGAGCAGGTGAGGGAACAGAGGACTTGCCTTCAGGGAAAGATCTTCCTACACATTAAGGTGAAACCAGTCTCGCTTCCCAAGAGCATTTTGTAAAACTTTTTTTTTTTCTTTTAAGATGTAGGGGGTATGGAATCATAGAACAGCCCAGGTTTCCAATCCCCTTGTAAGATCATACCTGACCCAACCTTCCATTGGAAAGGGAACCCAGATGAGATTATTTAGCACCCTGTCCAATCACATCTTGAAAACCTCCAGTGATGAGGACCCTACCACATCCCTGCAGAGGCTGTTCCAGTGAATGATTTTTCTCACTGTAAAGAAATTTTATTGTCTTGAGATTAAATCCCTTGTCTTCTCCACATGGCTCCTTGTGAAGAGAGGGTCTCTGTCCTCTTGTAGTTACCCTTAAAGTACTGGAATACTGTGGTGAGGTTCTCCCTTCTCCAAAGAGAAGACTTCCCTCCTTCAGCCTATTCTGATAGTGCAGGTTTCCAGTTCTTTGATGAACTTAACAAACTCCTTTGGACCCTCTCCAGCCTTTCAGTAAAAGACTGTTTTTTCTCTTTCTTGAATTATGAGGACCAGAACTGGACACAGTACTCTAGGTGTAGCCTAAAAAGTGCTGAGTAGAGTGGCATAGTTATTTCTCTGTCTCTGCAGATGCAGCCCAGGATCCAACTGGTCTTTGTTGCTCCAGGAGCATACTATTGACTCCTTTTCAGCTTGTTGACCACCAGGACCACCAGGTCCCTTTCAGCAGGATTATTCCCCAGCCACACAGCTCGTGGGCTGTACTGGGTACTTGAGTGGTGTTGTCACAGGTGCAAGACTTTGCTCTTGTGTTTGTTAAACTTCATACTGTTTTTGCTATCCCACTCTTCCAGTCTGAAGAATGAGGGCGGTATATAGGAGAGAGAGATAACTTTTATTTCTGTAAACATGAATGTCCTGCTCATTCTGAGGATCAGAAGTTGGAGAGTGAAATAGAGGTGGAAATGATCTCCTCTCTTTCTGTTCCTTGCTCAGATTATGCATTTGTTCATACTGCTTCAGAGAACTGAGAGACTCACTGGAAGAGAATGCTCAGGTACTTTGTCCAGTTTGATTCTTTAATTGATGTACACGGAGGTAGGAACTTCTGGAGATCTAAACAATGTTAACATCCTTAGGCTTCTAGTCTTCCTAGAAAAATTAGTTCTGTCCAGATATGCATATGGTGAGAAATGGCACACTCAAGACCTGTCTTGTTGGATAACTAATCCAAATTACCTACTTGCCTCATATTTTGGAACATATGTAGTACAAGTAAAGATACAGAAAATTTTTTTTCTCTAAAGAGCACATTATACAAAACCAGACCAATCTTTGTGGATCCTGAAAGACTTCATTTTTTAAATGTTATTTCAAATGTTGGTGCACAGCCTGCCATCTTTAGAAGTTTCTAGGAAGCTTAGAGCCATGGGAATTGATGGCTGCAGTGCATGGCCACTAAATGTGTGGAATATTACCCCTAATAACTCTGCAATGCTGAGGCCAGATACTGAGCTCTGCAAAACCAGAAGCTACATGAAAATATCAGTATTTGACTCCCCGCACAACATTTTGCTAAAAGAGGGTTGATGTTATTCACTTCTCAGATTACAGTTTGAAGAAGGGCAGAAGATCCTTATGTGAATCAGGCTATACAATGGCATAGTATCTGGGTAAAGCTTCAGAGAAGAAACTGTGTGAATAAACAGGAGGGTGTACAGGAGGTTATCCAGACTGCAAATCTCTGACCAAATTCATGCCCTCCAAAGAAAGGCACTAGGAACAGAGATGGAAGGGTTTGCCATTTCCAAAACAGCTTGGCACTCCCCCAGGACTGTAGACTGGCTTCACTGGAGGGTCTGTTCTGCTGGCACAAGAGATGTATGTACATACAAGTCCCATTAGCATTGAAGGGAGGTGCCTGCTAAACTTTCCCAAGCCTTAGCAGAGGAAAAGACTTCTAAAGGTGTCTCACAAGGTAACAGAAGGCTGTTGCTGCACATGTTGCATTTCTTTAATATCTGCCTGTGATACAGCTGTACACTTAGATCATTTGAATGTATCTACTTGACATCTTGCTATCTGTCACAAAGAGACATTTTGCAGCCGTGCAGCATGCTTCCCCATTATCCTCAGTGCAAGCCTATAAATATACAACTTGTGTGTAACCCGTTTGCATACTGATTCTCTGTGTCTCAGACCAATCCGCTGTTGATTCCAAGGACTACTTCGATTCATAGTTTTTTATTGAATACTCATCAGAAGAATTATGTGCTTTATTTTATTTTTTTCCTTTTGTGGCTGCTTTTCTGTCTCTTGTAGAAACCTTTAAAGTTTATTTGTGGGCTGAGGAAAGTTATACCCTTTGTGATAATGTGTTGTGGTGCTTTATTTAATCCTGTGGGGTATTTGGGTGCATTTTGTTGTGAGAGAGCTGGAAGGAGTAAAAGAAAAAGCTGTAGAAATCAGAACTGGAGATCTAGAGCCCTAGAAGGTGGCAATCTGTTAATTAGTTCTTGGGAAAACCTGTCTGTGATGAAAATAAAGCCCCATCGTTAAAATCCACTGCATTTTCCTTTTCTGCCCCTGAATGTTGTTAACAATGTTGCACTCTGGTTAAGTAAAAATCTAAAACTGCAGTGAAGTGTTAGTAATCGGTTCCTGAGCAGATTCCCTAATGCTATTCACTTTTCCCTGCTAATCTTCCTGTGTGAGTTATAACAATGCAGCACCAAATGAGAAGGAAATGTCAGGTTATGTTTCAGGGCCAGCCTCCTGCCCACCCTCCATCTGTGCTGATGTCAGTGCTTATTGGAACATATGCTGCCTGTTGCTCACTGACCATCTGTTAGCTGAGCTGATGAAGTGTTCCCGTTGCTGGGACAACCCGGCCCTTGATTGCCAGTGGCACCGCAAACATTTTCCGCTCAGGTTTCACTTTTATCTGTGCTCTGGAATGGCAGCCCTGCCGTGGGGTTACCCCATCCCTGTATTTTCGGTCAATCTGGGGGGGGGAAGGCAATCAAAATTCAAGGTACAAGTTTTAGGGTGAGCTAGTAAAAGGCTGCAGCAGAGCCAATGTGCCTGTGAATTAACTGTTGGCATTGCGAGCTCAGACACAGGGGCAGGCACGCTTTCCGGTGGGAGCCCAGGGACGAGGGAGCATGTCTGGTAGTGGTTAGAAAGTTTGTGTGATGAGACTGTTACTGAAACACCCAGAGCCCTGAACACATGCAAACCTACAGTGGGATATCTGGATCCAAGCAAAAGGCAAGGGGTGGGCTACTTTTCCCTTGGTTAAGAATCATTTGTTCTGGAATTGGTGTGTGTTGCAGTTGTGCCTGACAGCCACAAGTCTTTGGGACATAACTAAATCCAAATGTAGCCTTTTTTTTTTTTATGGTGTAGGTCTCAGTTTGTGGAGTGAAGACAATGCTAAGACATAGCAGTGATACAACCATTTGCCTGCATGCAGCCATTTAGCAGCTCTGTCTGGTGAGCTTTCCCTCTATCTTAAAAATGTCTACAAACATTAATCAATCCTGCTGACAAGCCTGTGGGGCTGGCAGGTGGTATTCCCGTTTTACAGAGGGAGAAGCAAATGTGAGAGCTGGCACAAGACGTGCATCATGCCCACATCCCAGCCTTCCCCTGCTGAGATCACTAGACCAGATTGCCCTTCACGACACACCAAGAGCTCCAGCTCTGCCATGGTGCCAACAGGAGCTGCATATCAGACACAAGGGCTGAGTAGACTCTCTCCTGTAGTTCTTTCTGTCTTCTATGTGAAGGGAATAGAGCAGCATCTGACAAATCAATGTTGTTGGCGAAGCTGACCACAAAAGCTAGGGTAAAATGTGACAACCATTAGGATACAAAAAGGCTACTGGAAGCTCAGTAGTATTAAATGCTCTAAAGTTGTGACACGTCTTGGTCTTTCATTTTCTGTGTTGGTATTCCTCAGTGATTTCCCCACTGATCCTGGGGTTTTGTTTCCAGGATGACAGCAGTCACTTACATGATCTCTCAGCCCTAACTTCGGAACTAAGCACTATGCCATCATCCTTCAATTTCTCTTGCTTCCCTTCCACTCTTTCATGTTTTCCAAAATTTTTTTTAGATATGTTGTCCCTTTGCAGTCCCTACATAGGAAAAGCAAACTTTTTAGTCTTTCTCTCATCAAGACTTTCCTTTCTCTTTCCTATCACAATCCAGTTGTTCCTGAAGCCTGGCCACTCAGCTGTACTCTGACTGGCCTTTTTGCCAGCTTCCCTTGCTTCTCATGTTTCCAAAATTCTCTTTTCTTCAGTTGCTAGTACAAAAATCCACTTCCCATTTCTTAATGCATCCTGTCAGGTATCTACACCATCTTTTCATAAAGCTAAGTTGCAAGCTTTTGAGAAAAAAGGCTCTTTATTTTTCATCTTATGCATCAATTATTGTTTTAATTAAATGACTGAATAGTGCAATAATGCGTGCTCAGAGACCACATGACATGTGGAAGAGCTGGATAAGATTTGACCCATACTGACGTAATCCTAGGTGTTAACAATAATGTACAACTTCAGCATATGTTGCTATTTCAGGATGTTCTGGCACAACAGGCTGGTTTTATTCGCCCTGGGGATTTACATTGCCTCATCTGCTTTGTGGTGAATGCCTGAGCGTTGGATCTCATTTTGTGGCACGTGTGAGGTAGTACCCTGTGCTTGTGTCAAATGGCAAGTCAGGTCTCTTACCTTGTCTTTATTGTGGTATGATAAAAGCATTTATCTGATCTTATCACAATTACCACAACGGAGTTCGAGCACTCTAAATTCAAACCCTCTCTTGTGGCAACTTGCTTTGTGCCAGTCTGCTTTTAAATCCACATTGGTGTCATTGTTTGTTGCCAAAACTGTGCAATGTGCTGGTATGTAGATGAAAATTGGGCTGATCTTTTCTCTCCTTCAAGAATGCCATAGAGCTTGGGGGTTTTGGTATCTTTACAGACCTGGACTACTATGCATTTTTAATCAAAACAAAGAAGAATTTAGCACTTTGCTTCAAGATTTGACAACTTGGTTTTCTCTCAATCAAAAAATGTGAAGGCAAACTAGTAGCAAGAACCACCATCTGTCCAGCCTCCAGAAGGATTTGTAGTTCCCAACCAGAAGTGCTATTTTTACGCAGGACAGGACTGCATGTTTTGTGCAGTTTTTAGGCTCAGATTAAATAATGGCACTGCTTTCTGTATGTGGCTGAGGAGATAGATTACAGTGTGGCTTAACTGAGTGTTATTTGTACAGTGAGAGTAGTAAATTAATACTTTGAGATGCTACTAATAACGTGAGATGAGGCATATAAATGTACTTTACCAGAAATTTGTAATATTTGTGCATTTCTAGGGAAGTGTAGCAGCTAAGGGCCATGTTGAAACTTCAGGTAGCAACAGCCTTGCTGCCGTCAGGGGCACCTATTGAACAATTACTGTCCTCATCTTAAACAATGTCAGAGTTCCGTAGTGCTGTGCCTGTCTACAGTTCTGGAAGGCAAACTGTAGATGACTTATTGCAAGCACACATACAGGTGTCTGAGGTGCATACACATGGCCTTGACTTGCAAAAAGCAGAGGGGTGGATATAAATCACCTGTTTGTTGTTGCTTAGACAGAGGTATCAGAACCACTTACAGAAGAAGCACTACTGGGCTGCTAGGGAAGTTCCTCAGCTGGGTGGTATCTACTGACACCATTAGAAAAATGCTGAGTTTTATCAGCCAAGAACCTGATCTCTGCTGTGGCTGGAGTGTTAGGCATTCTGAGCTCTACTTAATCACAGGTTTAACACATTTCCTGAATCTGGGTGGTTGGATCCTGTAAGAACAAGAAATGCTTGCACTTCTGTGCTCTGAGGTTTGCAAAGAGGGGCTTTTGTGTGTGACTTCATGAAAAAATCCTTTCCTCACCACAGTGCTGGGAGCAGGCTGCCACTGACATCAGTCGCGTGAGGATTTGCTCTGCGCTGCCCGGGTTCTGGAGATCACTCTCCACGCAAATTAATTAAAAGATGCCTTAGGTAGGTGTCCAGCCAGCACAGAAGGAACCCAGCTCCGTTACTAGTCTGCAATCCCCAGTTTTCCAGCTGTCACTATGTAATACGGTCTCCCCCTCACGTAATTCCTTCCTGTAGTCCAATAGAAGTCCTTTAAAGAAGAAAAAAAGAAAGAAAGAGGAACAACAAGCAAGTAATCCTGTCATACGATCTGCCCCAGTAGTTTGGGGCCTGTTTCTCTTTCAGGGGCTGTGAGCATGCTTTGAGGTGCACAATAGAGATGCCTTCTCCATTGACTGGGGAGCTCAATGAGCCAAACTGGGCAGCAGCCCCGGTAACAGCAGCAGCAGCAGCAGTGGTGCAGCGCAGTAATGGGCCCAACTGTTAACTGATTTAACACTCTGCCAGCTGCAGTCCCTGAGCTCAGAGAGGAGCAGTGGGCCTTTGAATATTACCTTTCAGCCAATTAGACATATGTCACTTTCATAAAACCTTTCGAGTGCACTCCCGCCGAGGGGAGGATCTGCTGGGGAGAAGGAGGGAACTGCATTACCTGCCTCCCTCCCAGATGCACCATCCCTCCCTTGAGCAGGAATTTCTAGTTATTTCTGTTATTATTTTCAGCACTTATGCAAATGCCTGGAGTGGGGTATGAGGAAAAGAGAACAATTCTACCAGAAGTTTTTCAGACAGTCTTGTAGGCGGCCTGGGATAATAGGTTTCTACAGCAAAGGTGGGTTAGGGTCATCAGATTGAAATGAGACCTCTTTCATCACCTGAACACTGAGAAGGTTGACATCATCATCTGTCTGAGGTTGCTGCACAAGTAAAAAAACTCTGATGTCAAAGAAACTGTGGATTCATGTGGAGCAAAGGAGTATGCAGACACCAGAGGACTGCAGGAGCTAAATGTAGAAGTTTTGGACTAACAATCAATTTCACAAAAAAAAGTGCACGTAAAGTTGTTACTAGTGAGCTGTAGCTCAGGGAGAGCACTGCAGGCTTCGTGCCTTTTCTGAAGCAGCTGCAGCAGCAGCCAGTGTACCACTGAGTCAGCAAACATAGCCTGGGCTACCTGCCACAGCCAGGGGCTGCAGAGGTGGGAAGTACATGGGAAATGAATGTCATGGGTGTTTCTTTTCAGAATCAATGTGCAAGGTAAAAGTGTTTATGTAGGCCAAAGAAGAGATATACTACTTTTTTTTACTTCAGATTGATTGACTATTTTTATTTCAGTAAGCCTGAAATTCTTATTTCAGTCTTGTCTGTTTCTTTACACTTTTTACACTAAAACACACAAAACTGTAACATTAAAAGGCATATTAAATTGTGATAAAATATGGTAGATTATAGCAACTTTGAAAAACAAAATATTTAGTAAAATTTGTTTAAAATCACTTAATTACAAAAGCCAATTTACTTTAGTAACAAGTGAATTGAAGCTAAGAAGTTGTACCTAAATTAATAAAATTGAAAAGATAAAGATTTTTTTCTTTTTCATGGCAATGCAAAAATCAAAACATCCTGGAGATGGAGGCTTTAATGGACAGAAAAACATTTATTTTAAACTCCTGGCCTAAAGCTTTCAAGCTGGCACTGTTAGTGAATAGAAATTAGTGAGCCAGATCTGTGTGAAAACTGCTTGTTTTTCCCACTGGAGATGAGAGACCTGCATGGCTTTTGCATGCTCTCAGAGCTGGACAAGAAACTGTCCATGGCGTGCAAAAAAAGAAGGGAGTTGGGGAATGGCTATCACTTCTGTAACTTGGCAAAGGAGTGCTGAAACTTAGCTAGGTTGCTCGCTGAATAAGTAAGTGTGATCAGTTTACTCAGTTTTGACTTTCCCAAGTTTATTCTGCATTTTCCTCCTCAGTCTCTTGGATCATTTTCCCAGTAGGATGTTCTCTGACTTGAACTTTTGGTGCTCAGGAATCAGGCAGTAATGCACGTCAAGGGCAATGAGACAAAATGTATTTTGCATTGAAGATGATGTTCAATTTAAATGCGCAGGAGTGGTCATCAGGTATTCAGTCCTTTTCAACCCAAAGAAAGGCTTGAGCTTAGTTTTTGAAAAAGAAACTTGCTTTTACAAAACACTCTTCCCTTGCAATGTTTTGACCAGCTTTAGGCAGTGATGACAGGATTATGGAGTGATAATATATAAGCTGAAATGAGAAGCTATTTGGAAGATCTCAGGATTGTAGACAGACAAATACTTTAAGGCAGCACAAGTTGTCACTATTGATAAAAGCAGTAGTTCTACATTTCCTCTGCTACTAGCTGCTTTTTCTCTACCCTTGTACTATTATCTTCCTTTCACTATATTTTTACTAGCTTAATGGTGAACTGGATCAGATTCAGCTGCAGTTGAGAGAGGACAAGGGTGCACCTGAATCCATTTTTCCCAGTCTAATTCATTGCACGGATACACAAACCCTTGTTTCGGTAGACAGGGCATGGTACCACCAAGGATGGAACTGAGAACCCAGGATAGGGAGAGAGCAGGACCACTTTTCCCCTACATTAGCACTAGCTTTTTGTCTCCACTGAAGTTGATTTTCCCAGTTAACAAGGACAGCTTGCCCATTTTTAGTAGCTGGATCGCTTGCCAAAAGAAGCCGGTTGATGAGATCTTTCTTACAAAGCAAGAGTGTCTTGTCCAGCCAACAGCTGGTGAGCCAAGGTCAGGCATTCTTCTTGGTTCCTGTGGTCAAAATTCTTCTGATGCTCCTTGCAGGTGTTGCTACGTCTAGACATTGTTTGGATGTGATAATTTTCTCAGTGGGGTAGTTCAGCTCTGCTGAGCATGTTTCTGATGACAATCCTCACTTTATCAGAGCACATAGTTCTTGGGTAAAAAAGAGACTCTGAACACCAGTAGGGAACTGATAAGTTTAAATATACCATTAAAAACCAACATGATATTTTCCCCCTGTGGAATCATGTCAGATATTTGCTTCACAGGTCTTCTATAACATGATTATTCTCTTTTTTATCTTTCTCTGCCGAATCTTCACTGCAGTAATCTTGCAGACTCTGTCTCCTTTCACCATCAGTCGTTTACTTATGGCTTGCAACTTGTATGTTGTTGTGCATTTGAATCCATTACTAATGCATAAGCATTCATCAGTTTGGCAGGAAAGGATGTTACACATCTGTAATTCATAAGTTTCAAGACAGTTTTGGGTGATGATGATTCAGGCATCCACTGCATGTCCAAATTCCCTTTTGGCATCAGTTGTCCAGCCATAACTTGCTGGATCCAGCAGAGTGGGTTCACATTGCAGGAATCATCTCCAAATTCCTGCTTAATGGTTTGCATGCAGTTCATGCTGGAATAAGCAATCTTTGCATGGGGGAAGCTGGCTGGAGTCAATTTCATCCCTTTTGGCAGAAAAGGTTTGATAATGGCATCAGTTGTTGCACTTTTAGGGACAAACAGATGGCATGTGAATTCTTGTAATTTCTGAAAGAAGCCTGATGAAAGCTCCCAGGGTTGTCCAAACACTGAAAAGTTATATTGATAATGGCATTTTCTTTGCATGAGTTCTAGGGCTCCCAGTTTTCCTTTGTCTGAAAAAAACACTAACAGCATTGCATCCCCAGAAGACATGCAGGCCAATCAGTACTCTGCATGCGTCAGTCCCAGGGGAACACGCTATTATATTACTGTCAGTGAGTGATGCTCTGTGTCTGTTTTCTGACTTTCTCATGCATTAGCCAAGATCTATAATTCTGCTGGGTTTTACCCATTGTTTGAGTGTGCAGTATAACACACATCTTTCTTCTTTAATGATCCTTTGAGAAGTCCTGTTTTCTTGTGGTGGTCTCTGGTTAGGAAGAAGGAGAGGATCACAGCTGAATTGAGATGTGATATACTTTACCTTTTTGATTCACACACAGACACACACACTCCCATCTTTAAAGCAAGAATTTGTTGAAGTTCGACTTGCTGATGGGACAAGAGAAAAATTTGTCTCTTATTTGAAATTCATGTCCTGCAGTTGTGTCCTTGAAATAAATGCTGGTAGTGGCTCTTCTTGGATTTCTCACTACCTTTTGTTGTTATTGTCTGATAAATACTTAACAATGTATTAACTTTATGACTTTCTGCACCTTCATATAGTTCAAATGAGCAGAGATGCCTTGTTAACACCACTCAGCCTTTGAACAAGTCTTTGTTAATAACACAGACAGATGGGATAGTGATGGTTTTAGGGGGGCTTTGGTGGACTGGGGTTTTTTCCCCCATCTGACTAAATAAACTAAGTCTTAGTCAAAGAGGTTTATCCGTTGCTCTGTTCTTGCTGATGGGCTTAAGTCTTCCTTCTATCCTGTTAGCATTGTATGAAGAAGCCATGTGCATTTAACTTAATTCATTTCTGAGGACTGAAAGGGCCACAGCTCACTCTCACTGCGTACTTTGATGTGTGCTGTCCTCTGTAAAACTGCTCTACACAGCACCACTTGGATGCCTATTGATTTTTACTTGGTTGCTTTTAGCTCTGTGTTCAGCACTAAATTCTCTTTGGCAAGCATATCCGTCAACAAGTTGTCTGGATACGTGATCTGTTTTTCCTTTGTCACCCTGGCTGATACATACCTAGTGTCTCCTTCCAACCTGGTCCTTTAGACTCCAAAGGTTTTTTTCCTCAGTTGAGCTATTATTTATTAGTTTCTACTTTTTCTTTTTCTATAGAACCAATCTTGCTTTGAGATAACAGTTGCTATCATATCTGGATTGGCAAAAACCCTTTATGAAAAATGCAGAGATCACTTCGTATACAAAAGGGTTTTTCCTGCAAAATATTCAAAATTTGGATTATTCATTTGGTACTCTTCAGTGCTTTTATTTTGGCTTCTTTTGCTTGAAAATGCAAATAACAACACCACCAGAAATTAGTGAACTCCTGCAGCCACAATTTCTCTATTGAAAATGGCAAGGATCCTGGTTCTTTGCAATGTTCCTTACTTGGGCATCAGCACATGTTGTGTTCCATTTTACTATTTGCTAGTCCTTTGTCTTCTCAAGTATGGGTGGGGGGCTGTTCAGGGGGCTGTATTTTTTAAGTTTGGGGCTTTTTTCTGGTGGAAGACACATTCATACTCCTTGTGTCCTGTTTCTTTGTTTTCCTGGGAGTTTCTCCCTTTGCAACCATTGCTCCTTAACCCTTTAACTCAATGATACCGCCTCTGATCTATTTTTGGCCATGGTTATTCATGCTTCTCATAATCCTAAACTGTAATGCTTCACTTCTGTTCAAGCCTTTGGCAGTATCCTGAAACAGAATCTGATTGCAGATTTAGGCAGCTTTCAGAAGAGTATTTTCAAATGAATGAAACTTTAGCTTAAATCTTGGCATTCCAAAAATGTGTGAAGTGTGTGCACTTTCTGCGTTGTTTCAAAAACATTCACTCCTTCTCTCTTCACTGCTTATTTCCACTAATGTAACACTGGCATTTCAAATCTACAATAAGTAATGAGTATATTGGAGCAAAGTTCACCATTGTGTGAACATAAACAGAATGAGCATATGTATAATGAAAACTGATATCATAGCATTCAGTTTTCATTTATTTGGTGACCATCTTGGAAAAGCTAACCAAATTGGCAGTAGCAATTTGTAACCAAATTCTTAAACCGCACAGATAAGTTCTGTAACAATAGACAAACTGTAGAGATAATAAAAAGTCATTTATCTGTATGGATTCATACAGATAAATCCATCCTAACTCAAAATTTGCCTCTTCAAATGATACCACTTAAGTACCCTGTCATTGATTGAGAAGAAAAGTGCTGTATTTCCACTTCAGTGAGCACTCAAATAGTAATAGGAGAGGAAATACAGATATTCTTTACACTATCCATGACTTTCCTTAACCACACAGAGGGTGCGAAGTTTTAGCAAAAAAGCAGAATTCAACAATTCAGTAAGGTACAACAGCAAAATAATGCAAAGGTGGATTCCCATCAGAACAAATTGCTTTCATTCAATGCTTTGCATTATTCAACTCATAAATTTCTGATATTACTATTATTTTTCTGGCTTCCATTTCAAATCATCTGGATAACTCCCCTGTTGCTGGATTTTCATACATATAGCATTGCAAACTCAAAACTTCTCATTCATTCTCTACTCTTTCTGTAATGAGAATTGACTAGATGGGTCTGAACCAGAAAATTTTTGAGGTAGATATGTTCCTGGAAAGTATTTTATCCTTAGTAAAATAACATGTTTGTCAAAAAATTCATAGGGTTGTAAATGCCCCCATTAGCCCCAGACAGTAGGATTTGGTAGAGCCATAAATGAAACAAATATTACCCTCAGAAAGCAACTGCCCGTACAGAACATTGTTGATAGAGTTCTTCCACTCACCTTTCTTTGATTACCTGCATTTAGGTGGTAAGTGGAAGGAACACAGAAACATGCAAGTGGTAACAGACTAAACAATCTGATTGACTGCCAGTGTAACACTTTGTATTTTCCCTTTGATTTGGATGTTTTAAACGGCCCGTAATGACCAAGGCAGAGGAACACGAGATTCATCCATCTAAGAAAATTAGTTAAAAATTTAAGACAAGTCCTAGATGGCAAGGGTAGAAGAACCGGAGGAGCACGATGTCTGCAGGACTTCTGCTTTGTGTTTGTACACTCTAGTGTTTAATAAAGTGTTGCCTCTAGTTGAGGGTTTTCCCAATGACTGAGACATTCATAATGTCTTCATCCAGATTCCCTGCACCTACTAAGATGAAGCATTTGCTAAGGGCTTGTCTTCAACAAAGGCACAAACAAAACCACCTTCCTCAACCTAGGTAGGTGTCCATTTTCATGAGACTTGCAGGAATTTAATAACTTGTAGTATAAGTTAAACCTCCATCAAACTTGGTGGAAACTGGCTAGTTAACTGGAAGGCCATTATGAGGGCTGAGTGTACATGAAGATAGGTAAATATGTAGGAAATTATTGAACTGAATTCTTTTTTCAGTAAACTTAGCTTAAAATGGTTGTTAAATATCAGGCTCTTATCTCTGTGCAGTAATATTCCATCAGCTCCTAGTGACTTCATTGCAGTGGTGAATCCTAGATCGTTTGGGCACTTTGTTATTGCTGATGTGTCCATTTAGAAATCTGATGTGAAGGTCACTTTTTCTAACAGCTTATCTCCTTTAAAAATTTAGGGAGGTACAATGAACATGGACATAGCTCTTCAAATGTGGGGTTTGTCCTCTTCAAAACATGCTCTGCATACTTGAAACCCTTGGTTATTCTTGCTTTTTCTTTTTCCTTTTCCTGGGAAAACTTCAGAGTCAAACACAGATACCATATCTGTCTTGAGTACAACAAATAAGGTAATTAGCAAAGCAATACTCAGTCTATGCAAAGCACAGCTGAGGAAAATAGGAGGAATTTCTCACCATGAAAGAGGGAATTGAAATTACCTCCAGATTCTCAGTAACTGCTGTCAACTTGAGAATTTAGCTGGTGTGCAAACCAAAAAGAACAAAGCGCAAGCAAGAGGAAAAAGGAAAACAAGGCACTTAAGATTATCCCAGGGGAGATTAGATGAAGATCCCACTACAGGAACTCTTGACACTCCAGACGCAAGCTTAAGAAAGTGTCCTGAATTAGACGCAGCAGAAAGCCGATCTAACAATAGCCACCGGGCCCAGCAGGCTGAGCCCTGGTCCCCAGGGGCTTCACTGTCCGTCAGAAATTAGTCACTGGGACAGGGAAGGTGAAAGAAAGGGAGAGTCAGAAACAGCTACTGTCCTCGCTTAGAGCCCTGCAAGTCAAGTGAGTGATCTGGGCAGGATCATCTCTCTTATTTCAAGTTTATAGGTCGTGTGGCTGGAATGGCTGTTTAGCACGGCAAACTTCTGGATGCCTAACATTTATTTTATGTAATATGATATTTAGATTAATATTGTACCTGTTTTGAATCTCAAGTTATATAGTGCTGAATTTATTTCTTCTTCTTTAAAGCCTTTTTTATTCATCTTTTTTACAAGTTGACTCTCCAAAACCCAATAACACTACATGATATGAAGTCTGTCATTTCTGGGGTTGAGGAATGGCAGAAACACTGCCTTACATTTTGAGTTCGAGCTCAGAGCATTCCTGGAGAACTCCTTACAGACAATACGGTGTAGTACTTGTAAAAGCACTTCCACCTGAGCTTGTAAAAAGAAATGAAGAAATGATTTAGAGCTGTATCTTTTCTAACAAAAGCTCTAACTCTTGGGTTCTGAAGCATACTCTGTGTACTGATGGCGCTATGAATATAAAATTCATCAATGTGTTCTTCATCTAGGAGGATCTATACAGGGAGGTTAGGGAGGTTAGGGCAGGGCTCCTGCTAGAAGGGCTTGGCAAAATGTTTAACTTGGCAGATGAACGTCATTCTGTTCAACTGGATCTATTTTGCAGAGTGCTTTGTGTCACTCCTCCTAGATACACCATGATTTAGCATTCAGGAGCATACACCTCTTGTCATTAACTCCACTAGCTACTGGTTTTCTAACCCTTCCCTTCATCTGAGTGTCAGATTTTTCACTTGCAAATATCTCCAGAACAACCCTTCTCATCCAGGGAAAGCAAAAGGAAATTGCCCTCCTTAATGAGCATGGGCTAAAAGAGGAGGAACACTTCCTCTCTTCTATGAACAGGGTTTGGGTTCATCGTAGATACTGTTTGATGTGCCTGAACTTCTTCAAACAAACTGCAAAGACAGGATCTTGACTCTTTGTTCTGTTACTTTTCACAGCTGGCAAGTGCCAACTTATGCATTGAAGACAGAATCCAGTTTGGAGTAACTGAACTTCATCTTACTCACGTGGTTTTGGTTCTCTCCTGCAGGTGTTGACCTGAACTGTTGGGTAGCTCTTCATAGGCTAAACTGTTTCCTTGTGCCATACTAGCCAAGGGCAGCTTCATTTCAGCAACAAGTTTGTTCTGCACAGCGTTACCTGTAAGTTGAATCCAATGAGATTCTTACTCCAGCTGGTGATTCCCTTCCTTTCAGTAGAAATATTGTGAGGAGAAGGTTAAAGTAAGGATTGCAAAATGCCTCCAATCCTAGGTCTAAATTAAAGCAGACTGTACTGACAGTATTGAATTTAATTCCTTCTCTTCAGCTTTGAGAGACTGAAAAGGCTACTCTGTCAGCAGCGAGGTGTAGCCATGGGATCTGAGTCTGTACTTCCTTCAAATAAATCAGTGCTGTGGAATTCACAGAGTTAAAATAGCTTGTATATTCACATTGTCATCATTGTATGGTATCTTTAATAGGCTAATAGCAAGGCTGATGAGAAAAATCCTGGTGTGCATTGTTGTTGTTTTTAAATGACTGATAGGTCAGCTTTAAAAAAATTTCAAGGGTTTCAGTAAGAGCTCAAAAAGATGTTGGAAACAGAGGCACTTCTGAGAACTCCAAGTGTGAAGCTTTAAAGTCTTCATATGCTAAAAGAAAGAATCTTTAACACTTCAGTATTTGTCTTTTATTCAGCTATCTTGTGTTGTTGCAAATCCAGTAAGGGCTGAAAACAGGCAGCCTCTTCAAAGTGCCTTTTTTTTTTTTTTTTGGCTGTTTAATAAACATACACTAGATACAAATTTAGCCAATAAAAGGTTCATGTAGTATGTATGTATGTATAATACATGCACAAAAGGGCTATTCAAAATGCATAGCAACCACTCGGCAGGGTTTAATTTTCCTTAAGAGTTTTCCATTTTCCTTTAAATTTGAGATGGGAGTGGGGGGTAGCAATCAGAATCCTTGGCATAAATAGGATAATAATAAGGAAGTTCCTGGTATTGTTAATGTAACAGTTCTTAGCAAAGCATACAACTGAATTCGGATAAAAGAAAGTTTCTGATTAAAAGGAACTGTATGAATTAAAAATGTGAAAAGTTATTGGAAATTTCTCACAGCTGCTCAACACTCGTGTTAATCATATGAGAAATGAAAAACTATCTGATATTTTGTAACATGTTTATTAGTTTGGTTAACACTTTAAAAAAACATATTTTAAAAACTATTAGCATTCTGTATGAAAGCACACATAAATTATGTCAGCCAAACAGTACAGCAGGTTACATCATTGCCTTCTGTGACATTTATGAAGCCAGCATCTGCTGTGCATGATGGGTTTGCTTTTTCCAAAGCCTATCTAAGGGGTTTACAGCTGGCTTTCCAAATATATGCCCTGCCATGTTCTTAAAGTGACATGCAGAAAAACCACACACACACACCAGATCATTGGCAGGTTTAGATTTTCATCCAGTCTTCTCACTTAGTGGAACCTGTTGCAGTGTCAATTCTTGTGTGTCCTGGCAGTGAAGTTCCAAGTGTTAAAGAGATGTTTCTGTTACAATAACACCTGGATGCCCAGAATGAGATTGTAATTCCATTTTAGCACAAGTGAAGTAGAAATTTTTATAGTTTTTAGTTCAACATAATGCATAATAGTTTAGTGAAGCATAATGCAAGGTTTGAGACTGCTGAGTGCTGTAAAGCTTAAAAATACAGAGGCAGGAGTTATTTTTAAGTTTTTGATGCCTAATGATAGAGATAAGATTCCCCCCCCCCAGATGAATCTACCCTTCTAACTCACTGAAACCTGGTAGCTAGGTACCTTCAGACATTTAATGGCCTGAAGCCTAGACTCTTCTTAGGCACCTAGAAAATCTAGCTTTTACACTGTGCAGGTGGAAGGGTTGGAAATGTGCCTGTAGGCTTTTGTGAATGTTAGGAAGATAAGATTTTAGAAAACTTGGGACCTAGAAAAATGCAAAATCAGGACTGGTGATATAATTACATTAGTCCTGACAGCCTCAACTGTGCAAGTCAGCCTGTCTCATTTATTTTGAGCTGTTAGTTTTTTTTGTTTATTTTGCTTTCTGTGTGGAACAGCACAAATCTCCCATGAGGTATTAGTGAAATAGGTAGAAGAACCTCATGATCTTCTGTTTGTTTCTTAATCTCCGTTTGCTTCTTTATCTTCCTCTGCTACAAAAATAACTTTTTCCTGTCTAAATTGACAGGAAAATCTTGTGATATTTGGGTGAAGATACATGCATACATGCATATGTGCATATATGTTTGTGTGTGTGTGTGTGTGCGCATATATGTATATGAAGTATTCCACCCACAAGCCCCGAAACAAACAAAGCCTGAGACCCCTGCAGTGCACTAAATTCTCTTGCTGTTCTGATTCGTGCATAATGCAGACAACTTCCCCAAAAATGTTCTCTGTGCCTCTCTGTTTATCTGGGGTTTTTTTGAGAAGCAAGAAGAGGCGAAAACCACGTTACTGAGAGGCATCTCAGCTTCTCCCACGTGACTGAAGTGATCAGCTTCAGATTCCCCTGCAAAACCCACCTGCAAAACACAAAGCTGCTACTGAGCCCACTCTTTTTTTTTTTTTTTCCACCCTTAAGCTCTTCAGTGGCCTGAGACACCTTTTCCTTGGGGCCGTAGTTCTGCTTGCAAAAAGCCAATCATTTTATCAAAGCCCCAGACTCTGGAGAACATGGGCTGTGCCATCACGGGGCTGCTTTTCAAGGAGGCATCTGTGCTTAGCATATGGCAACTATTTATTATAGCTGTTGCATTGAGAAACAACAATTCCCATGATAATTGTTTCTCGTATATCAAGATGCTTCAATCTCTGTTTCCCACAACATTCTGCTTGTCTGGTATGTGTGTGCCAATGTCACCACAGTCCTAGCAGACAGTTGTCTACGTTTTGTCATTACTGAGGGTAAACAGACATGACTTGAGTGGGAAGGAGAGCGGGGGAAGTGGACTGCTAATTTCTCCTGGCTTTAATGCTGCACTGTGAAAGAAGTACTGAATGATTTTTGGGCACTATTTGCAAACCTCCCCTCTTTCAATACATCCATCCTTTTTCTTCAAGCGCGCATTGTTTAAGGGCATTTACACATTATTTACCAGCATGCAGTACAGACGATGCTTGCTCTTGCAAGGGGACAGAGAGACATTTCCATCCCCCCCATCAACTACTGCTCTCTTCGCTATTCCAAAAGACTCACTCCTGTGTTCCCTTGAAAATATACAACATGTATGGACATTTACTCACACATGCATGCATACCCTTTCAGCACCTATATAAAATATATACTGTTTCTCCTTTCACATACAGTAACCACATATATACCTTTCATATGCTAGATGTCAAAATCCCTAAACACATGCATTAATCAAATTATTTAAAAAAAAAAAAGGAAAAAAAAGAGAAATAAATAAAAACACATTATAAGGTAGCCCCCCAATGTCTTGTCACCAGCAAGACCTTGACTTTTGCTGCCTCACCCTGCTGTGGCATTCCCTTGTGGGCTATGAGTTTTGAAAAACATTACATGGGCAAATTTTAAGACTACAGCAGTCCAGCATCTCATCTCTTTGCATAAATCAGTGCGACTCCGTATCAGTGTTTTGGCCCATGCCAGGTAAGATTTGGATCTATGACATATGATGATGCTTCCTTTTTTTCATTCTTTTTTTGCTTTTTGTGGTTCTTTGGAGGAGACAAAGGTGAGAATGCACCTTTTATGAGTTAATGAAAATATATTATTCCTGCTGATGGCTGAGCAAAACCAGCATCTGAGAGTTCTGTGCAATAGATAAATATTGCACTCGTTTCCTCAGATAGTCAGAGCCATTCCTGAGAAGCTGCAAGCAGTAAAAATCATGATTTAATTTTTATAAATGAAATCCAGGATTTAAGTTTGATGCAGCAATCAAGGATTAGGTAGAAAACGTGTTGACTCATAATGTTTTAACATAGTCACGCTACAGCAAAACTCAAGCATAATCAAGGTTTGAACTGAGCTCATTCTCTGCATACTAAAGCAGAGAGAAGAAGAATCTATTAGCTTTTGAGAAATTAGTTTCTGTTCAAAATGCAGCCTTACCTGCTTATGAAGGACCCAAGCTCTTCATGCCATGATGAGAGCTCTGACAGTACTCAGCATTTTTGAATCTGACTCTTGTTCTTTCGTGTAGCACGGATGTGTTTACATTAACTAGAAGACATTCACATGTACTGTGTTATTCCTGTGTTATTCACATCTGATTGTAATAATCAACTTCTCTGATTTTACGTTAAAACCTGAGATGAAACAATTTTGGTTGTCAGATGAGGTGGTGCAGCTCTCAGTGAAGTCACATAATTGTGCTGCTTTACACCCTGCTAACTGGGTCCTGTATTTGCATGTAAAAGTCTGACTTCATAATGCTGCTTTATTTTTGGCTTTGTGCAAGCTGTTTCTAGTTGAATCAATAGTAAAACTGGTCCTTAAGGCAGATAAATATGTAATTAGTAGAAATAATGGAGCAGTCAGTCAGCTGCAAAACTGATGCTTCATCTAAATGTGTGTAAGGCACTTTATTTAGTTGGCATGTTGCTAACATCTATTAAGTTAAATTATGAGAAGTGTTTTGAGGCCTTTCAGATAGAATGTGAAGCTTTTCATTCCTTATTTACATGTGTGAATATATATGCATGGAGTTTTCAACCCATGAATTAACTCCAGAGGAAAACAAACCACTAGATAAACACAAAGCCTGGGTTTGTGTTTGGGTTTATTATTTTTTCCCTTTAGAAAGTGAAGAATCATCCTTACAGAATTTTCTGATTAATTTATTCAAAGAACTTAATTGATGTATCACAACATTGTGGTATCATTTACATGGCATTAAAAAATGGAATTGCTTAGTTCGTTGTACTGACAGCATCCAGCTGAGGGAGTAACAAAAAGTCCATCTTTGATGGTCATTTTTATGACTTTGAAACATGTGTATCTATTTAAATTGACCTCATGCTACTGGGTTTTCTAAATATTTTAATATTATTCCTTGGTTTAATAACACTAGTTAACGTTGGTAGTTCAGGGTCAGTAGATAAATAGGTGGATGGATGGATGGTAGATAGTTACACAGATAGTTCCAGATCTTATTGGAAATCACCAAACATCTCAGAGTTTTAATGCAGACACGAAACTCATGCAAAGCAACCTCTGATCTTCCCCAGTGGAAGAGATGTTTTTAACTTAGGCCACTTAATCCTTTGTGATTTGAATCTGGGGACCTCGACACATTTACGGGCAAGATGTAGAACAGTGCAGAATGTAAATGATGTAGAATGGGGCACAGCTGAGGCATGACCAAGACCTGTGAAGTGTCATCTTTCTAATAGTGGATGTCTCTGCTCTGCAGCCAAAGGTCCTCTACCAGCTACTCTGCCAGGAACTGGGAACATATGGGATGAGAGGAGAATAGATGGGAGAGAAGAGAGTATCTCCATGTACCAGAGTGTTTTACAAGTAGCATTAGAAAAGCTGGAAAAAACTTTCAGATCTTCTGTTTTTCATCTCTGTACAAGCACAAAGTACCTTGTTACACTGCCTCATAAAGATCTTAAAGATGGTTTTGATACTTTAAACTTCCTCTGCCTTCAAAGAACAACAAGACTTTGAGAGAGATATGTGGGAATTCACTTAGCCAACACTGCAATTTTAGTTTGTCTACAGTGATCTGCAAACCACAGACTCTGAAATGAGCAAGGGGTTATGTGAATGTTCCTTGTAAGTACTTATTTTTATTTTCTTTAGCAGAAGCTGTCAAATAAACCATCTCCTGCCCTTCAGAGCTTTTGCAGTCTGTGCAGAGCTTCTGCAAGCCACGGCTTTGCTTAGTACACTTAATTAGACTTTGCTTATTATAACAGTGGAAAATACAAGCTGGTTTCACTCTGGGAATTAAATTTTGCTGCATTCTATTCTTGGTTACCATCAGTTGCTTCCTAGTATTGGCAAGGATGCTCATGAAATCTGGGCATGGCTGGAGCAGGAAAGGTTAGTAGACTTAACAAGGAGGCATTAAAAGTTGATTTAATAGAGCAGTAGCCTGGACTTTAGTATATAGCATAATTTCAGCATTGCTCCAGGGTAAGTATTCAATTTTGAATTTTTTTTTTTTTCACTCCAGACTAAATGAAACAGATGCCTCTCAATACTTGTCTTTGATAAACACACTCTGAGAATCTTCCATCCAATTGTAAGTGATTATATGGCTAAAAATGCAGTCTGTAATAGAGAAAACAGATGTGGTGATAATTATCCCTGTACCCTGCATATCAAACATTAACTATTGGTGGTTGAAAAAAAAGGGGCTGAAATTAAAACAAAGTGGGATTTGCTGCACCAGAGCAGACCATCAGTTCAGTTTGCCTGACACTATCTTCAGATATGCATTGAGCTTGACAATTTATGAAAAAATCAGGAATACTTTATAACATTGCAAAGAATGTATAATGCTTCTTTGGTTCACTATCAGTTGTTTTTACATGATTCTTCCTAGTCAGACATGGAATTTAGACAGTCTTGGGGTTTCTAATTATAATTATTTGAGTATTTTAAATCTACAACCTGAATTTTCCATACAATTTTACTACCCCCAAAAGCAGTAGCCAGCTGTGCTCTGTCTTCAGTTATACGGGAATTGAAATGCCTTGATAGGAAGTTTGAGGTCGGATCACTGAAAATATGTTTTGCCTTGTGGCTGTTGTGGAAAATTCCATGTAGATGTGCAAGCTTATCATCTGATCTTCCAAGATGCTGGTGAGATTAACACTAGCCAGAGTGACCAGGTTGTGTGCAAGATCTCAGCCCAGGCTGGAAGGTTTAGTCCTTCAACTAAAATCACTGCAGCTGTTTTTGATTGCTCCTGTTTTGCCATCATATAGCTGAAGATGATTCAATTTGAAAATATAAGGGTCCAATAAATAGGCTGCAATATGAATTAATCTCTTCTGCCATTTTTTTCTGATTATTTTAGAAGGTTGTCAATACTGAAAATGCAAAATTCCTCTCTGAGGTTGACAAAGGTATTTTGCCAAGATTCCCATCTAACCTATGATGCCTAAGGGTACTCACTCAGCATTAGCTGTCTAAAAGCTGCAGATCCAAACTGGTAGTCTCTCTTCCTTCACTTGCCAGTCTAAGACACAACAGGTATTTTCAGAGGCCAGTTCAGCCCCTCCTAAAATAGGTGGGAAAACAGTCTCCCACAGAAGTCTCTGACTTAAAGGGAGCCTATAGTGCTAACATGACCTAGAAGCCTGATTTTTGGTGGCTTGGTTACCTGAGGTATATTATTCCAGTTAGCCTCATGGTTCCCTTCGCTTCTGCTCAAACTAGGGGAAAGCCAGTCTCTTCCAGAGAGTCATTCAGGTCACTTGAGACCCAAGTCTGCTCTCGGGAAGTGCTATTTTTCCTTTGACTATTAGAAAGGGGCAGCTCAGAGAGATAGCACTGGGATGAAACCAGATTATCTTCCTGAAGTCTTACACTGGAGGAGAGGGAGAGAGGGCTTTTTGCAGAACCCTGGAGCTCTGCCCATTCACTGGAAATCTCCCTCTGGGACCTGTTGCTCCTCTGAATAAGGAAAACTGTTAGTATTACCATCTATGAGACAGAAGTACCTTATCAAAAGCTTTGGTCTTACCAAGCTGGTTTTCTTCATGAAGTGAAAATATATGCTATTTTGATTAGAAAATAGTCTGCTGTGATATCTGAACACAGACACTCATGCTTGTAGGTTTAACTAAGTGGGCTGCTTTTATTTTGTAATAAAAAATTGTTGCTTACCAACACATGAAAGTGCTTCATAAAAGTGGCCTTGAATATCGAATCATAGAATTTTAGAATCAACTGGGTTGGAAAAGACCTCAAAAATCATCAAGTCCAACCCTTGATCCAACACTACCGTGGTTACTAGATCATGGCACTAAGTGCCACATCCAGTCTCATCTTAAAAACCTCAAAAAACCCCTCCCAAAAACCTCCAGGGACGGTGAATCCACCACCTCCCTGAGCAGCCCAGTCCAATGTTTGATTACTCTCTCTGTAAAAAATTTCTTCCTCATATCTAACCTAAACCTCCCCCGACAGAGCTTGAGACCCTGCCCTCTTGTCCTACTGCTGATTGCCTGGGAGAAGAGACCAACCCCCACCTGGCTACAACCTCCTTTCAGGTAGTTGTAGAGAGTGATGAGGTCTTCCCTGAGGCTCCCGTTCTCCAGGCTAAACAACCCCAGCTCCCTCAGCCTCTCCTCATAGGACCTGTGCTCCAGTCCCTTCAGCAGCCTCATTGCTCTTCTCTGGACCTGCTCCAGCACCTCAATGTCCTTCCTGAACTGAGGGGCCCAGAACTGAACACAGCGTTAGTCCTAGTCCCATTAACACAAATAGATGTGCCACTATCTTCTGATGTACAGATGAATGTGTTCATCTCTTTGAGTTGTCCTGAATGGTTGGTCAATAAGATCAAGCTACTGTGCTAGGCTTATCACTTCAGCTCCTCCTCAGCTGGTCAGGGTTTAGTCAGAAGCACGCTCATGGGGATGGACTCACTGATATGGGATAGAAAGGCGTGACCCTGTAACACAAGGTAGACAGAGGCTGGTGGTTAAAACAGGACGGTAATGTAAACTGTTTATCATTGACAGGTAGGTAAACCTTAGAAACTGGTTGAACTCATCTGTGTGAAATTTGTGAGCAATAGCTCAAGGGTGTGCTGTCTGTTTACCTGCTTTAACCTCCTCTGGGGCACAGCAATTTATCATCATCCCAAAGTGAAAGCCCGTCTCTGTACAGAAAAATGGGCTGAAGTTCCATGACCAAGGACCCTTAAGATACACAAATGTTCAGGTCAGAACATGGGCTTTCTGGTTTTGAAATATGTCTGTCTGCAGTTTGTTCTGAATGTATTTGGCTGTCGCTCGATGTATGTCACATATACTTTACAGAATGGTCTCCCGAGGGATGTTGTGGGGCTTGTTTCTTTTGCAAAACTCTCCTAAAACTGAACAAAATGTTTAGAAATATCCCAAATGTTCATTCATACAGGAGAAAGGTGTGATACATTAACGTAAAAAGCCACATGCCCTGCTCTTATTATAGAGGGAAGACATGGGAGAGAGGGACCATTAGAAGCTGAAGGCAGCTCCTAGGACATAGCTGAGACCGGGATGGGCTGGTCCTGAACACAAGACCCTTCTCTGCATTCTCCTGAACCATGTGCTGAGCAGAAGCAGGAGCAGCCATTGCTTTGGTTCAACAGCAATCACTGTGTTAGCCTTTCATTAGCATCTGACACTAATTAGTATGCCTTGTGCTCTTTCAAGAGCACCAGATCAGTCCTCACAGCTTTTGCTAGGCAGATGGCAACTTTCATTACCTGACCAGACTTCCTGATCTGCTGTGAGGTATCTCATGCCTTGCACAGCTCTGCAGCCAGATTGTATCAGGCTGCTGAACATTCCCAGCCACAAACAAGAAGGATCCTGTTTGATTTTGAAAGTCATGGCTTGGGCAAAATCCCTTGTTCCATCTTCTACTGACATCAACTTTATGTCTGAATGTTTTGCAAGCACAGTCAGAAGAACAAATTGCAGGTTTAAGCTCACTGTGAGCAGCGAATTACCTCGTTAATCTCAAAAGCCTTTTGTTTTTCCACAACTCCGTAGCATCTTTTAGGTCTCAGAGGGGGAATTACAAGTTGTAAATTTTTTTAAGGGTCCTCCTTTCACACTCCTATGACTGAAAAATAAAATGCTGCCCAGCATTTTATTTTTGCAGCAGGGCCATCCCTCTGCCTCTGAATAAACATCTGTGTGAGGGCTCCCTTTCTTGCCAAGGTGTTAGGATAACATTCTCATGCTGATTCCCCTGTCCTCCTTCAGCATCCCAGTGCTGGAGGTCCATTTCCGAGGCTTTGAAATGGCCATGCTCTCACCTCATCCCATACACATGGAAATCAGATCACCAGAAGGACCAAGCTTGTAAACAGCATGGGGAAGCCAAGAGGGCAGGTTAGGAAATTATGACCTTCAGTGTCCTGATGGTTGGGTGAAGAGCTCCACATGGTCAAACAGGCTGCAATGAAAATGGAGGAGGCCAGGTTGTCCACGGGATGGGGGCACTGCTGAAGGGCTTGGACTTCTTTCCTTCAGATTCCACTGGCCATTGTTTCAGCAAAAGCTGGCGCTTAGCATTTGAAACTTTTAACTGTTTGCTTATTGTTGTACACTGATGACAGAGGATCTCTTATCATTAGCCACTGTCTGTGTAAGGGTTCAGATACAACAGCTGATCAGTGAGCCCTGATTGTCCTCAGCACAAACCTGACAGAAGAGAGATGAAGGGCTTCAGCACCTACCTAAGTAGCATGAGCATGGCAGCAACATATTTTTGGTGCAACGGGCCAGTGCCATCCACCACGAAGGCAATTTGTCTCCATAGCCATTGTGTCAGACACAGAGGGGGCTGACTGGGTGTCAAATATCTCCTGCTTATGACAGTTCTAACTACCCAGAGGAACACACTGCCACGTGGTGTGAGGGAGGCCAACAGCTCCTGTGACTGCACAGTGAGGAGGACAAGGCTTTCTCTGTGCTCCAGAGGGAATCTGGCAGTAGTTATTCCCTGAACTGTGTTGGTAAGCCCTCCAGATACCGGCCATCATGTCCTCTGTTTAGTATCCATCCTATTCATTGTCTGAGTAGAATGAACAAAGAATCCGTCTGCTATTTAGTTGCACCTAAAGAGGGTCTTCTCCTAGCAAAATCATGGTGGTAAAAGCCAGGTAACTCCTGACTTCTGTAGCTGCTCTGAGAGGAATTTCCAATGTAGACCTGAGAACAGGTCTACAGGCAGGTTTATATCAGTCCTCAAGTTTCACAGCTGGGATCCAGAAACAATTTTTCTCTTGGTTGCCAAATTGCACGGCTTAATTTTGGGGGTGGACCTTTCTTTTGAATTTCCTTCACTGTGTACTCCAGCCACGTCCAGGGAAACCCCCAGGCTTTGCTGTTGCACTGTCAGTGCTGTTGCTTTGTTTGATGCAGATGGGAAGCAGTTCAGGAGGAACTCAGGTGTGAACAGGTGTGTGGCTAAATCCACACCTCTGCGAGCTGAAGAGGACACCTCTGTTCACTCCTGACCTGTAAAACAGAGTGAGTAACTCAGATTAGGTTTGAAGTGACAGAAGATAAGACTGGTATTGCTTGTTTAGGGAAAAACAAATTAAATACAGTGAAAGGCCTCAAGGGAAGGAGGGAAGACTATCCTGAGAAAGACAATACATTCAGTATTGCCCTGGCCCTGTAAAAGAGAAAGGGGGCAGCGACCAAAGCCCTGATCTAGATTAGATCCAGAGAGAGGGTTGGGACTTCAATAAGATCATCTTCAAAGCTTAAGCCCTGATTTCAATATTTGTTTTCTCATCTTGGGCAGTAGTGGGTTTGAGGATACTGCTTCAGGCACAGCTTGAATACAAAATAGCATGAAATTCAAAGTGATCAAAGAAATAGATAAGAATAAGTCACTCAGGAGGTGAGAACCTTAACCAACACTGAAATTATACAGAAATTCCAATATCAGTCAAGTAGGGTATCTTAGCATATTTTATCACGGCTAAATGGTTGTTACTGTGGGCCTTTCCAGCAAGTGTCTTTTGATACATTAAAAAGAATCAGCAAAAGAGCAGTTCTCATGGCTCTTTGAAAAATTTCTGGTTTTTAAAAACTGAAGTAAGAGTTGGATTCCTGCCTGAAATCTTGTATCACAGACTGTGTCTTGCAGGGTGAAACCCTATGTTCAAACATGTGCACATCTTCACCATACCCAAGCCCTTTGTTGTTATGGATTATTCTTTTTAGAGGTCCCTGAGGACTTTTAAGTAATTTTCTTATAATTAGGGGTACATGGTGAAGCATGCACAACAGCACTCAAAATGAGAATGTTCCTCATGCTGCGTTAGCTGGCACACTCCTTCCAAGGGGCATCTAGTTTGGGCTGAAGGGTTTTTCTAGTTCATGTTTGTAGAGCTTGTCTTACATCAAAAGAGAACCAAGAAAAAAGGGAACAAAAATCTTAAACCCATTCTCTTTCCTCTGCCGCTACTGTGAAATATGTTCCCAAGAATGAGAGCAGGTCAAATTATTCAGCATTGGTATATAAGTGCTTTGGGAAGGGTTACTAGGGCATTTCCATTATTTGCTGTGGTTGTTCAGTGGTTGTGACATTTAGAGGGTACTTTGAAGAAAATAGCCCAGCTGGTAAATGACAGCAGAGAAAGGGGAAGGAAAGCAAATGGAGAGGAGGGAAGTTCACACAGATTTCCTGACAAGATGAAAGGGTAAAGAAAACTCAGTGAGTTCTTATTAAAAAAAAAAACATTTTGGTGGCCTCTATTTGAATGAGAGAACTGTTTCTTAGCATGCTTAGCAACTACTTGGTCCTGTCCAGGAGTACACTTCACCAAATGTCTGCTGTGTTTAACACCACAGTCAACTTTGTAATGTGCGATGAGAATTATTTTTACAGCTGAGCTTCTTAAGAGAAGCCTACGTGGTGTGTAAGTCCTGGTGGGTTTTAACACACCTCTGTTGCACCAAAGAGCAAAACACTGATCTTCACCAGGATTTATAAGGTACCCAGAAGTATTAACATCCAGTGTTTAAACCAAATGAAAAGCAGCCTGAGAACCTGGTGTCCTCCACAGGGAACCCAGTGTGTGCATGTGGGGAGACAAGGACAATGACAGTAAATTTCCCTGCTGATTCTCGGCACAGTTTTGGTCATGTCACCTTTCCCATATGTCCTCCAGTGTCACAACCTGCAAAGGAGACAAAATAGTGATTGCTACTCCAGATGGACACTGTGAGAATGTAGCGTTTGTACACAGCTTTAATAAAAGCTTCAGTAAGTCTCAGTGCTCTGATGTTAGGTGATGCCATAAATATTTCTTGGTACTTATATAAAAATGGTGAGTTTGGAGATAAAATATAAGTGTGGCATGGAAGAGAGTCTTGTGGGAGAGTGCATTCCTATCTTGAGAGTGACCTTGAGAAAATTGCTTAACCTGTCTTCTACGTCTTTATTTCTCAACTCTAAAGACACGTTGGTATGTTTCTGCCTTGTTTATTGGATTGCATGAGCAAATTAATCAACTTCTGAGAGAAATTCAGATACTACAGTGATATAAATAGAGCTGGTCAGGAAACTTCTCAAATCCTTCAACTTTATTGCACATCAAGATAAAACAATCTTTCAAAGGTTGTTTAGTGGATTAGTAGTTAAAATAAATACATACATAGAACAAACATCATTTTGGCAGTAAGTGTGCTCCCAAGGGATGTGGATTCATATTCAAATTGCCATTAACTCCATAGAGGGTGTTGAGCCTGGGGCTTTCCTTTCCTGGAAAATCGTTCAGAATTGGAGTACTTGGTTAATAGAAGCTGTTTGCATTAAAGAAAAAAAAAAAAAAAAAGAAAAAACTAACATAAAAATCTGACTGGCTCTCAAAGTGGTAAGAATACAACGAATGTTTTTCAGAAGTGCAAAATTTAAATATGGACCAACCTTACAGAGAAGGCAAGGCAGGAGGATCAAGAAGAGAACAGAAAAAAAAGGATGGGAACACAAAAAGGCCTGCATATCTATCACCAAATGTGTCTTTTCCAAAGCATGTGGAAAAAAGCATCATGAAGAGTGCAACACAGCAGGCTAGGTGTAGACTGAATACATAAACCCATCCCCAAAGCACTGAATAGTGAGGTGTGAAACAGATAAATTTAGAGAAAGGAGAGCTATGTCAGCAGTAGCACGAAAACGTAGAGACTAACATCACCTTGTTTAAGAGAAATTAGAGGCAGAGAGAGAGGGGAGGGAGAAAGTGTTGATGCACTATAAGATTATCACACATTTCTAAAGAGGTCTGAAAGAACTGACTTCCTGCTGTGGCGTTCCTCTCATACTGGTGTGAACAAGCATCACACTATCACCTGCAAAGTCTTTAAGTGCAAGTGGTGACACTTCAGTATTCACAGCCTGCCTTAGAAAATCCAAGGGAAGCAAAAGAAAGATGAAAACCATGCAAATCAAAAGGGTGTTGCTCTCATTGTTCTCCTTGCTGCTTGGTTAACTGGGAATCCCTTTGAGCAACAGAGAGGTCACATCTGCCCAGCTGTGCTCTGCTTGCACGCGAGTGCAGGGTAGTGTGGAAGCAGCTCCCCATAAACACCTTTCATGATAACAGTAGAATGAAATCACCCTGCTTGTCAGGATGCAAGCTCTCACCACAAAAGCATGATTTTAGCAGAACATATACCTGCAGGAACAATATCTGTGGAAGATGATTACCCTGTGACATGGCAGCACAGTCCCTTTTAGAGGATGGGTGGGACTGAAACCACTGAGGACTGTCTTGACCTGAACAAGGACTTTATGGGTTCCTAAGACTGAACCTGAGTTACCACAGATAAGAATGGGTGCATTTAAATCCTCTCCAAGTAGGACCTTAGTCATGATTGATGCACCCCTGGCCATGAGCTCCTGTCAGTCCCAGCCCAGTGCTGTGAGGACTGAATTTGCCATGAAGAACATGAAGCCCTGAAGCTGAAGGAATCCACTGTGGCTGTGATAGGAATGACCCTGAGCTTCACAGTAAAATAGCAGTGAACAGGTCATGCACCAAAAACAGAGGGGAAAGGAAAACTAGCCCGAGTTTTTGACACCAGGTAAAATAGATTATCAAGAGGGTCACTGGAGGATAATGCTGAACTCAAGAAAGGTGTTAGCCATGTCCATGTGTTTTGCTGCATGTGTTTCATATGTTGTGAACAGTGCAGGACCACTGAGCTCTCCCAAAGAGGGGCTTGCCTTCTGAGGGGCACTATTCTGTCTCCAGCATGAAACCATGGGCTGCAAGTTCAGCCCTGTTATCGTGCTGTGTAACAAGGATCTGGAACAAGCAGGGCCAATCAAAGTCCTTTATTAAGACAATACAACACAAATAATGAAATCCCTCTTATTTTCCATAAAGGGACGTGTGAAAGGATTTCTTTTGGAGGTATGGAGAGTATACGTACATGCTTGTCTAGTTTTAATACTTATTTCTGATTTTGAAAACCTCATTCATGTGATGTCCAGTCCTACAAAAAGGACAGATGTAAGGATGAAAACTTTGTGATTCACAACCCTACAATATCCCACAGCCATTTTCAGCAATAAAAATCTGTTCATGTTCTTGATCCTTCGTGGGGGACAAAACATTGTTTATGACCACCACCAAAAAACAAAATCAAGCAAACTGCAAATGCTTTACTTTTGACTATTATTAACTGCTGCCCAGCAAGTCAGCCCATTTGTCTTTTGAAACAGTGAGGTGATGTGCCTAGCTGACACTTAATAAAGACCTGTTTGAGCTTGCCTTCCCTCCATTTCAAGAAAAAGTTATTTTCCTCCGTTTAATGAAAATTCACTTTTTTTTTCTGATCCTCCTTTATTCATTTATTTTTGAGGCCTTCCACCTCTGTTAACTGTGGGAAAAGGCTTTGCTTTGCCAGGGTACAGCATGCATTGTAAAAGTAATTCAATTTTACACCATAGCAATGACATGATCAAGGGAACTTTGAGCAGGCTTTGTGACCAAGAGCATTTAACAACTATGTGAAAAGCTTCCAAAGAGCCCTCATGAAAGAAAGAAAGGTTATAACAATAGAAGAGGCAGTTTGATAGTGGTAAATTAAGAGTCATAGGAGTGACTCTAATCAGGTTAAGCTTTAAAGAAGGAGAAGCACCTTTATATCTCTTGGGTATAGGCCTGAGTGCATTAAGAACTGTTGAATTTCTGCTGGGAAGTACACAAATCCCTGTGGCACTCAGCACTTGCTCCTCTTTGGGCTGAAGAATTCAACCCTGCAAGGAGAAACACTTTCTAGGCAAAATAAGTAAAACTTCAGAATTGGACTGAGTATCTTGGGAAAAGAATATTGAGTATTTTTTAGTTTCAGTCAATACATAGACCTCTTCAGAAGTTATCATATTCTATTTTGTTCCCTGTGGAAGCCTTCTGGCAATGCCAGTGTAAGCATGGGGACCGTCTGGTGCATGAAAGCAATGATGAACCATTCACACACATTACTAGTTTTCAAGATCTGTGAAGCCTGAGACAGATTCTGCCCTGAGCTATATACCCCAGTGAGGCACATGTACCACATGCAAATGACAAATATTTATACATACTGTGTGTATTCATATGTATATCAGGTAGAATGGTTCTGGGCATATCATTAAAACTTAGAGTTGGTAAAGAATGTGCATAGAGATGTAGGCTTTAACAGAGAATCCAGCTATCTAAAAAAATAATACAGATACAAACAGGTTATCAAGTTGTTAGGGCTAGTTTTATTGTTTCTCACATATGGCTTAATCAACACCTTTTATCTATCTGTTGCTGTGAAAAATGCTCAGGGTTTATTTTGCCCAGGAAAATTATTACAAGTTGTCTTTGTTGGAAAAAAGTAAGAAATTACAAAGCTGGGGCCGCCTCAATTTTGCAATCGACAGGGACACCTACAGGAAGACAAAATTAACACATTGGCATATTGGGTGTTTTCTGCTTTATTTGTTCACAGCTTGAGCCTATTACCTAATAGAGACAAGAAAATGGCCCATCTGTTTGCAGTGGGCAAATGTGTGAGTAGTACTCTCTGGGGCTGCATGGGAGAAGGGTCGCTTTTCAAGAATGTATTTACTTTACTCTCTGTTTTCTCAACGGTGTGTATAACTCAATACTAAAAGGCTAATTTGTTTAAGAAAACCAAACCTGACTTCTTCAGTTAATTGCTTACAGAAAAGCTGTACGTATTTCATGGATTCTGTGTGCTTTGCTGAGTGGACTGGAGTGGCCTCCACTATGTGACCAGCGAGGGTGTGTAAAAGCCAGCTCGATGGCAGCAAAGCACTCATTGTTCCTGTCCTGCTTGCTCTGGTGGGGCTGCAGCTCTTGGAAAAGTTCAAGGATGTGTAAGGATTGGGAGAGAGATGAAAGTCTGTCTATCAAGAGCTGGGGATGAGGCAGCTGGGAGGGAAAGTCTGCTCAGGGGCACATGGGATTTGGGATATGATTAATACTCTGGCAAAATGTTAACAAGAACAGGATCTGGCAACTGAGAGGAAATGCCTATGTGTTCTCTTGCAACCAGCCTCGAGCTGGAATAGAAGCCTATGCCCGTGCCAAAGTGAACTCAAGCATTTGCATGTACATGAGTGGAAACATGCTGTAATAGAAAACATGGAATTTGAAGACTTGCATCCTGCTAGACTCATTCCTCCAGTGGGAGCTGGGTCTGCTTTGCAGCTCCTTCTATTGGGAGAGAGACAGAAGAGAGTTTTGGTAAACAGCAGCACACTCTCCAAACAATGTCAACAGTCCCCAGCAACTTTGCCACTCAGGCTTTTAAAATAATTTTTAAAACTCCTCCAGTCAAAATCACTGATGCCAGAGGTAGCCTTTACTTCTTTCTAGTCTGCAGGGACAGAACTGCTTGAAGGTATTAGCTATGCTAAGCCTCTTAAATAACTATTAAACACATAAAACTCTTAAATGCACACAAATCCTGTGTAGCAAATGGCAAACAATAAGGAAAAGCTGATCAACCATTATACAGCAATTTAATCTATGCAATTTGCATAATTTTGCCCAACAGAAGGAGGCTAGAGCAGAATTGCTTTCTGAAGAAAGACAGAAATCTGGTACCAAACAGGTAAACAATTGGGAATGAGGATTTTACAAGTCCTCAGCAAATTCTTGGCACTGGACAAAGGGATTGTGATATAATTGCAAGGAATGTGATGTAGATGAACTAGAAGAGACGAAAGACAAGTTGAGAGTATGAAAAAAAAGTCATTTTGTAATCCAATTAGGGAATTTAGAACAAAGGTTGATTATGTACTTTTAACTCTGTTGCTCTGTATCATTTCAGTAGACTTAGGTGTTGGCATCCTGTACCTGAGCTACAACGCTCATAACTCCAACAGACAAGCTCCAGCTACCTGCAACATCTGTGCATGTGTGGCACCTTCACATCTGGAGAGATCAAAGAGCAGTGACTTCTAAGCAGTCTGATTTACAGATGGCCACAAGGCAAATGAGCCACTGGACTCTGGGCCACTCCATGCAATAGCCTATACCTCCTCTGGGGCTCCTACAGAAACTGCTTTCTCTGGTTTACAGTCTGTAAGGTGGGCTCACATTTCTGGAAATACACCTATCACATTGTGGACTCCATAACACTAATCTAAACTCACATACTGACATGTAGATATTTCAGTGACAGGAGCTGTACAACTTGCTTGTAAGTAGATAACTGACTGCATGTCATTGCAGAGCCACCTGCTTAGGTTGAGCCTCTACACTTCATGAATTTACACCAGGAGCTCATTAACAATTTAGTGCTGGGCTGCAAAGCAACTTTGTCTTTTTTTTTTTCTTTTTTTTAAGGAATATCCACTATTATGTTCTCAGCAATCTGGTGGCTGTCAATGCCTTGATGAAAAACTGGAAATCTTCACCTTCTTCTGTCCTCACCTCTCAAATGACCCATGAAAGAGTCTTGGAGATCAAAGAAATCCTCTTCCATCCTTATCCTTCGGACAGAAAAACTGATGGGATTTAGCACCCATGTGGGAATATGAGCATTGGTAACTAGGGAGTGGTAGGGGTGGAAAATGGTTGGGGGAGGTGGTGGTGGAAGAGCCCAGAAGACCAATTACCTGGGGAGGAGGTACATACTGAATTGTGGTTTCCATAGCAAGCGTGAGAAGACAGAAGAGAAATTACTTCCGCTGCCCCAAATAAAGATCAAGGAGTATTTGCATTCAAAGGGGTTGGTTTGTGCACATACCTCTTCAGTCACCTTCTTTTAACTGGAAATTCTCACTAATTAATTGCTCTGCAAATTCTGCTTCTGCACATCATATAACTTGAAGGGCTTGCTTGTTTCTCCAGTACTGACCACATGTGTTCCTGGCCCTTGCATTTTGCTCTCCAAAGCCAAATTAAAACTATAAAGGAGTTAGATGAGAAAACTAGGGGATTCTATAATATTTTTTAAAAATCTCTACTTCCAACCTGTTAAAGTACAGGCCTGTGTGCTATGGACAACCAAAGAAAATGTCCAGTGAGAGGTATCTATTGTTGTTCCTATTTTTTTTCATCAATTTAAGGCTTTATCTTGAATTCACTTAGTAAACTCAGCAACTTGTGGGCTTTTCACAGCACCTTAGGCAGACTGAAGTGGAGCTGATGAATAATCAGTGATGCAACAGCTGTTATCCAGAGATAACAGAGGACTTTAGGCTGCAGATGTGCATGGGGTCAAGGGAGACAATGTTGTGCATGAAAAAGTCATACAATGGAGTTCTGTGTATTTTCTTCAGATTCCAGGAACAAAGAGGCAATGAACTTTTGTCTGCTGCTGTCATTCCCTGCTTCACCATTAAGGTAGTTTTCTTTTTTTTTTTCCTTAATGGAAGGTATTTTGAAACAGACCCCTGTCAATCATGCTCTGAAAAAGATGAGCCCAGCCATGAGCAGAAGCCTTTTAAAAAGTTTAAAAATACTGAATGTCAAAACATGTGGCAGTAAGGTTAACACAGCCCTTTGAATGCATGTGATTTAGTTCAAAGACAGGTTCGGTTTTAATCACTGAGCATGTCAAGTTTCAAAGGACAAATAAAAATTTGAGGAAAACAAGACTATACACTTGTGTTCAGTAAAGATCTTCCCAACCTTCAACAGTGGTCAGTAGCACTGTGTAAGAAAATGGCTGGCAAAGAGAGACAATTCTTTCTGTGTATCCTTCCAGTATCTGGTTTTCTGTGACTTAAGGACTTCTGGGTTCAGGCTGTATCCATGTGTTTAGTTGCATTTATAGACTATTCTTATCTAGATTTGTCTCTTTGTGTTTATAATTGATACTACTATATAGGAAGAGATACTTCCTCTGTTTTGGCCTTGCTGTCGCATTGTTTCAGGTAAAGCCCATTAGTAATTGTACTGTAAGAAGTGGTGAATAACTTTTCTGTTATTGCCTCTCCATATCTGTCACAACATTACATATCACTGTTGTTGCTCAATTAGAGTCTGTCTGCTTCAACTTTCCTTTCACAAAAATAACCTCCCGCTTTTAAGCATCTTTGTGCGTTATTTCGCCCAACTTCCAGCACAGCTGAGGTAGCAGGCACAGGGCAAGCGCTGTGTTGTGCCGTTGTCCCCCAGGACATGCCAAGCTTGCCTCAGCCACAACCAGGTCCCCAGGAATCTAGAGGGGAGCAGGCAGCTCTGCCCAGCCTCTGCTGCAGAAGTGCCCAAACCTCTGAATGCTGCTATGCCAAGTGAAAGCGTGCAAGGACAAATTTTTATAATGGTGTGCCATGGGGGCAAAGCCTGCCAGGAAAGTCTGTGCACCTTGCCTGAGGATGAGCATAAACTTCTCTCTTCCTCTTGTCAGGAAGGTATCTCCTGTGAGGACAGGAGCTCTGGAGCAGAGCTCTGTACCAGCTGTGTGCCCAGGAGTAGGGCATGCGGCCGCCTGCAACCACCCCAGCCCAAACCTCTCCCTGGAACCGGCCACACGCTGCACTGCGTGTTTGGCTGCCTCCCTGTCCCACAACCCCACCACCCTGGCATGGATTCATTATTTATTTCTCACTTGAGAGCCTTAATGAACTAATTATATTCTAAATGTTGGGATTTTTTTTTTAACGAAGGTGAAAACTCACAGATCATCTCCCCAGCTAGGCAGGGGTGCACTCATCCCCTTGTGGAGTACCCCTCATATCAAAGAGAGAGAGAGAGAATTGTTGGTCTTAGTCGAGAAATTCGAGTGAGAACACACAGCAGCTATGTTCCCAGCCCAACTTGTTATTTTTTATGGTTTCCATCCCCAACAGAGGACAATGGCTTCTATTGCTCTTATAGTCCATGGGAAGTTGGTGTTTGACAGTACACTCCCAACACTTCAGTTTTGTTTTTCTGTTTGGGTTATATTTTACTGTTGTTAGGATTTTAGCTCTTTTTTGTTGTTGTTTTGGGTTTTTTTAATTGCCTTCTCCCCTCCTCCACACTTCATTCTTTTGGTATAGGGCTGCCACTCACCAGCTGTTCACAGTTCCTTCACCCCTTCTGTTTTTCAGTACCACACTACCACGACATAGACTCAAAGGACATTTTACTTCTTGCAGGCAGCTTCCCATGCCCACTAAATACACTTAATAAACACACTTTTCTCTCTCTTTCCTACCTTGGACAAAATTTATTATATCTGTACTCCTCACATAATTCAGGTTAACCAATCTATCATCCTCAAACTGCCTGAGTTTGATTTCTTGACTGTTTTTTTGATCCTAGAATGACTTATTTTTGTCTCCCCTTGACAGAACAAGCTCATGCATGAAGTGAGTATTCAATAAGTACAAAAGTTCACTCATCAACTCACAAAACTGATTTCTGGTCCCCTGCCCTTTCCATTTTGTTTTGTGTAATTGGATATTTTTTCTAGGTTGAAACTTGACCAAAAATCAGCACATTTCCACATATCAGCAAATGGTATCCAGAAGACGAAAACTGGGATGACACTGTGAAGCAAAACATTAGAGTTATCTGCTGAAGGGAAGGAGATATCACTTGGTCATGTGTAGAGCATGGCAAATCCCATTGTTGCTAACAGGAGAAGAGGGTCCTCTCAGGAATGTACTGTTCTAATTTCTAATTGAGTTATTTGTTCACTTGTTAAAGAACTCGTCTCTTAGGGCAGTGACTCTCAAAGACAATAATAGTGGCTGCATGCAGTCACTAGGGAATTCATTGAAGCCACAAGACAAAAACTTGCTCTAATTGTTCAGTTCTGTTTTGATTTAAACTGTCAAAACTGTGGCCACCATTAATTTACTGTGATGGCACATGTCACACTGCTTGTCTGAGAGCCACTGGTTAGTCCTATCTCTCTTTTAGGCTCTTGGAACAGAAATGCCCAAGCTGCTGTCTAATGGACTGTGTCAACTAGTGTGCAAAGTCACTCTAACATCACATGTTGGCACTGTCTCTCTAATGTTTCAGTTAAAAGCACTTTGAGAAGGAGCACAACAGGATGCTCCATGGCTCCAGAGGAAATGGGGACCATCAAAGTCACAGAAGAGATTTGCTCTGGGAGGATGTCTCTGTCAGTCTCTACTACCACATGACCAGTGCCTTCTGCTGCCTAGGTGTCCTGTCCCTGGCTTTTGTGTTCCAGACCCATCCTTTGCCTGTGGTGCAACCTCACAGGCATCAAAACAACCCTGACACCAGTTTTTGTAAGGAACTGGCCATGTCAGACTTTGTATGCAAAAAAGACACCTCCAATGACTCCTAATCAAAGAGCCTCTCACAGCCAGATTGACTCAAACCCAATCTCCTTCAAAAAAAGATCATACTGATGAGATGGCTTCTTTTTTATTGCTGATAGACAAGTACAAAATTAAACACCTCAAACATATTTATTTTCCAAAGGCAATGTTGCAAAATGTCACACAATAGATGCACATATATTGATTATTTTTACTAGTTTTACTACCTTCCTTTCTTGTCTTTTCCTTTAGTCCTTATCCATTCCTCTGGAAGAGCCAGTGTGCAGGGAGAATCAGGAACATGTTTCTGTGGTGGAAACTAAAGGGCAAAATCATCCCTGTTTTCTTGTACAATGTACTATACTGTTCCCTTACCATAAATGTTTCTCATATGAAACAGTTTTCTCTCCTGTAAATGTTTAGGGTTTTATGATTTTTTCTCATTAATCAGCATGACATCAAACCCTGTGTTTTAACAGCCTCTCTCTAAAGTCCAGCTCTATAGAAGCATTTGCTTGTATGGCTTAACACAGGACTTGCATGTGATTCGAGATTTGCAAAAAATAACCCAAAAGACCAAAAGACACTTGACTTCTTTGGCTTTAAGGAAAAACATTGACTATGGACAAATGTAATATCCTAACAGTGAGAAAAGAAGGTACTGTTTTGCTGTTGATTGTCTATATAAGAACTGCTTGTAAAACAAAAATAGAGTACCCCTGAAATTCCTGAGACATGACCAAGAAGTTAGTTGGAAATTCTTATTAAGAAACTGCTGCCCATGCAAAATGAGTCATCCAGGAGAGGCTGTAGGTGAGTTGAGTAACTGCTGATGAAGGAAAGTCAACAATGACCTGGGTATACCAGAAGCAGAAGTGGGAAGTAGACTCTGCTCCTGGATTTGGGACTCTCCTCAGGGGAAAGCTGGATGAGGATCCCTGTACACCTGAGCAAAGCTCCTGGGAAAAAGAGATGTTGCATCTACGGCAGATGCCCTTTTTTGCCCGTGATGGAGGAGCATGCTGCCAGCACCAGGCTGCAGTGCCTGTCTCTGCCTGCTGACAGAGAGGTCAAGCTGCTGCTTCTGGTTCCTCTCAGGTAGGTGGTACATGTGAGCAAAAGACACAGGTGGTGTAAGTGCCTCAAAGCTTTACTTACTCCTCCTTGATGAGGTCAAGAGATCCAAGAAGGCATCTGTGGCCAGCTGGGACTTGGAGTCAAGACCCTACCCAGGGATGGGTAAGGCAGCCCTTCTTCTTTGCTCTCTCCAGCAAAACAAAAAAGAAAGGCTTACTCTTTTTTAAGGGTCATCCTGGAGGGCTCACTGAGACAGCTAACCCGGTTGTGTCTGGCACTGTAAATAAGGATAAGGAAATTTAGAAGCTTCTAAGATAAGGTAGAAGTTAAGCATATGTTTTGGGGGTTTTGTTCCAGTTACTATTTTGTTTTTGTTTTTTTAAAAAGTAGCCTGTTTTCCCTGTCAAAACCTCTTCTAGTTCACATCCCTCCACCACCCCAAACAGAATGTAATTAAATGAAGTTGGCTCAAAATACCTGTGTGATACTTCCTAAAATGTCATTAAGAGCCCACGTCTTCTATGGCAAGCCACTTCCAAGGCTGAGACATGTATCTGTTTTATAGGATGCTGTGAGCCAGTGCTTGATGGGTGTATGCCTCAAAGGCCATGGAGCTGCAAATTCAGAGGCTTCTACTAAGCAAGTTCACCTTTATCCAAAACACCTCCTGCTATCAGCAGTGAAGGCAGCTTGCACACCGTGAAACTGCTAAAGAAAACCCAAAACCTAGAGGGTTTTTTCCCCAATAATACTTCAGTCTGAAAATGCACCAGGTCAACAGTGGTGTAAGGGCATAGAGCAACAGCACTTGAATACAATACCAGGGGTTCTCAACTGTGAAATCATGTCCTCTCTTTCAGAAAGGATGAAGGTTTCTGACATTTTGAGCCCAAATATGATTTTACTAAATCTCTTTCATCTCAAATTCACTGCTTTGCAACTATTTCTAGCAAATATATGACATACTGATTAGAAGAGACAGCCGTGATGAAGAAACCAAGCTGCAAAATAATTGTGTCTACTGGCTAACACCAAGCACAGGGGAGAGGCAGCTTGTTTTTGAGCTTATCCTAAATCCTTTGGTCCCCCAGAAGTGTCAGGGGCTGGTGGTTGAAGCTGGGCTTCCTCCAGGTGAGGAGGGCATTAGGTACCAGGCCAGCTCTGAGAACTCCCCAGTGTTGGCCTGCAGGAGCAGAAGGTCTGCAGTGACCCTGCCCTTTCACATGAGGGAGGGAGCTGGGGGGGTATAGCCTTAGTGCTTGTCAATCCGTAGCTGTGCAACAATATTTTGTTCTTCTGTGGCATGTTTGATATGATCAGCTTTGTTTTCAAGTAGTGCTGTGGAGATCTGTCATCATCTTCTTCGTCAGGTTGTCACACTGTACTCCTTTGCCTCCCTGCCCTCCGCCCCCTTACCGGTGCCCCTCCACCTTCCCCCTGCTCAGTTGCACTCACAAGTCAGTCTGAATTTTCCATATCTACTTTTTTTTTTCTTTTACCCCTCTTTTGTCTTGTGGTAACAGCGTTTGGCATTTCCCGGACAGCCCATACTCCATAAGGCCTGAGTGTCTGAATACGAGGACGGCTTGAACATTGCCTGCTGAGACCGAAGAAGAACTTGAGTTAAAATAATCCTCTCTTTTGTTCCGCTTGGGTTGCTTTTTGTTTGCCTGACAGATGTTCAGCCCCTGTGCATGTGCACGGACCGGCTCCTCCGCCGGGCCCTCTGATCCGCCAGCTTATTGATTTCTGCCTATCTGTGCGGCTTGTCTCCAGCCCTTACAGATGCGAGGGCTGCAGCCCAGGCGGCAGCCCCTCTTCTTCACACACAAATAGGGCAATCCTCTATTGTGAGGGGGCCAGCGGAGGAGAGCCAGCTTCGCTCCCTCTGGAGCCATTGTGACAAATTTGGGTGGGTTTTGGGGGGCAGAGGGGAGATACGTGTGAAGCACCAAGCCACGGTGCTGCACTTTGACATGTTGTGACACATTGCCACACAGGTGCCTGAGTAAACAGGAAGGAAGCGGCTGGGGGCAGAAAGGCCTCAGAGCTCTGTGCTGTGCTTGTGTGTTATCTCATGCATATTTCAGTTACTTGACTGAGGCACGTAAGGATCAAAGCTGTCACCAGGGAAAACATTGAAAACCTCAGTACTTGCTGTTGCTCTGCTTCTCCTAAATGGCATTGGTGTCCAATTCTCCAAGTTTCACTTACTGGCTTAACCATGCAGTCACTGCATGCAAGACTTTCATCTTGTAATTAACAGCCTTGTAAGCCACATGTAATTATTTTCTTCCATCTTGCCTTTTTTATTTGTTTGGTTTGGTTTGATTTTCTGCCTCCTGAGTAGTGTGTCAGGGTACTCTCCAAGAGAGGCAGGTTGCAGAGTGCATCCACATTTTGGCATACAGTTGCAGGCGCACTTTGCTGTTTACAACATTTCGGCTTTTATTTAATCCTTGACATAAGTCTGCAAAGATATGACCTGCTCTAGTGGTCTGGATGGAGTGTGGAAAATAAGGCAGTTGTCTCCCCTTGTTAAGCTCATGCCCCTAGAAAGCAGGCATTGCGTGTGCTGCCCACCACATCCCTGTGACCACAGCTCTTCACTGGCGTCTGTAATACGTGCGCATAGAGGATGTCTCCCAGAGAACATCCCTTTCTCTGGTGTTGGGATAAAGGCTATAAGGGCAGCTCTGAGGTGTGTATCTCCCACCCTGCCAACCTTTTGCACCTACAGTGATCTTGCTGTCCGCAGAGCAGCTTTTCTACTCCATGCCACGTTGCCCTGCCTTGTCTTCCCTCTTCTTAAAGCATATCACTTATTGCTGTGCATGTCGGAGCCTCCAGAGCAATGACTGCATGGTGGCTAGGAACGGGATGTCCTTTGGTTTCACTGATGCTACCGGGCACTAGGTTATCATCTACTGCCACAGTAGTTGGGCACCAGTTTATTGAAAACTACCTAGCTATGTTAATGACCTGCTGCTTGACAGAATATTTTACCCCGCAGAAACAAATACAGACATGTTTCTAGTGCTACAGAGTTCATCTATTCTCCTCCCAAAGTGTTGCTCTTTACTCACAAGGGTTGGGGCAGTTCGGTTTGAACTTGTAAAGGCAAAACTCCCACTGACATGTTGTGGTTTGTTGAATCTTCCTGAGAGGCTGTCAAGAGCTGGCAGCAATACTTCACATGGTGTCAAGTGATTTATACTAACATGAAAAGCAGGCAGAGAGTTTGCAATCTGTGGTGGCCCATGCTGCAGCTCCAGCTATGTCATGGTTACTGGATCTGACACTGAAACCACAGTATGGTGCCTCCCAGTCCTTGGTGGATGCTTCCCAGCAACAGCTTACTGGGACAGGACTCAGTCAGAGCTGATGGCAAAGGAGGTGTCTCTGTGCAATACTTCTTTAAATAATGGCTAGCAGTAGGCTGGGAAGACGTACTTGGACAGCATCTGTAGGGCAGAACAGATGTTTCATGAAGCCACAGAAGCCCCTGCTACCTGCATCTCTCTCAGTGTACTACAGCAGCACCGCAGGGGTCTCCTTCCCTCTCATGAGTAAGACAAACACATTGTCCTCTCAGAATCAGTGCAGTTCTTGAGATTTCCTTCTATGATGCCTGTGTCATGGGGTTCAAGCAGAGTCTGTGTGTGGGTCTTTAATTTAGAGAAAATAACACTGACAAGCCACAGAGGATTCAGTAGCTAGCAACTTTCATTACACTCTTTGTTAGTCTTGGATCCTCCTTGACGCAAATGTAAAAATGAGGCAAAGTGGCTCATTTGGAAAGGAGAGGAACTTTGTAAAATGCTCTTTGGTTTGACAAGTGGGGTCTTGCCAAGCCTGCAGGACCTTCTACTCGGTGTGTCTTTCGGTGTCAACAGGAGAGGAACTCTGTAACTGCTGGGAATCAATCCGCACTCTGCAAAGGGAATTTTGTCTTGGGAATGTCACTGAAACACTCCATTAATTGGATTGTGTCTTGATGACATTTATGGTGTTGGGCTCAACATGCTAAAAACAAGTGGTTTGAGGCTAAGCATTGAGAGAGCTTGCCTGTAGCAAGCTGTGGGTATGGCCAGACTCCAAGTACAAACCATGAGGGACAGCAGGTTATGTATGAAGGATTCTCCACTGGAGGGGGAAAAGGAGACAAAATTTTAAAATCCAGATCCATTGATCCTCTGCAATCAGGGAGTAGGGTGATAAAAATTTCCTCTGGCTTTTGGGACGGAAATGCCTTGTGGGTGTGGGAGGATCAAAGATTACAGTTGTGTGTGCATCAGTTGGTATTCTGTAGGACAATGTAATGCACTGCCTGCCACAAGTGATCCTGTACATGTGCATTTTTGCAAAGGCCACGTTGTAACTCTGTAGGCCCTCTTGGACCGAGTTATTTAGAGCATTTGTATTTCATAGATGGTACCTGAAACCCAAGCTATGCCCATGCTGAGAGCTAGAAAGGGAAAAATCAATATTTGGATTAATTCCTCCGACTTGTTTCTGCCTTTAATCTCATGGCCCTTCCCTTTGCACCACACAGCCTGTGGGTGATGTTGTTGTTTGCAGGGCTGTGTGCGAGCTATTCTGTGACTTTTGTTTAATAGCAGTTCTTTGAAATTCTGCTGCTTCTGTAACGGGGATTGAGTGCAGTTGCGTCACTGTTGTGATGGTCTGTCAAGCCATCTAATTGGGTTGTCTCATTAAAACTTACAATTGACATTTACAAGGCAGCAATCTTGTAGTCCAACACTGTAGCTAGAGCCACACTGACTGACCAAGCGCCTGCAGGTGGGTTGGGATGTGGATGTAAAATTGTATCCCTTGTAAACTCATTCCCACAGCTTCTAAGATGAAGCTTGAATGTATCAGACCACCTCTGAATCTACCTGCTCTGTAGTGAGACAAACTGGAGGTATTCAGTTCAAATCAACAAACAGATGGCTTTTAGTCTCCAGAGTCAAGACTACTTCTGAGATCTCAAACTGGACACTCAAGGACCATCCACTAGTTGTTGGTGGATAGCTTGGCCTCAATGTTCTTTTTGTTAGCAAGAGCATGAGGAGGAAATGGTGCAAGGAAACGGCAGATTTGTGCAGCCTCTAATAGAGACTAAGTTCTTGGAGTAGCTCCAAAATGCATTTTGGCTTTGAATGGAAACAACTTATGAAAAAGCACTCTACCTGTGCAGGTCAAAATATTAGTTAAATCACTGCAACTGCATTCTTTTATGAGACGTCTATTTTTAATTTTAATCTGAACCAACTAGGCAAAAGGACCTCACTTACTTAGGAGTCTGATTTATTGTTGTTTTTTGTATTTTAACTGCAATGGTGACTTCTAGCAGCACAGCTAAATTTATCTGGGAGCATGAATTGAAGCTCAGAGCTCTAGGTTTGTCAAGAGCGAATATGAGTGCAGCTTTTCTGCCAACACCAGGTTTAAACTAAATGCAGGGTTTAAACTGAACTGCCAGATACCTCTCTTAAATGTTTGTGCAGGAATTTTATGGGTTAAAGTAGGCATGTGAATGCCTGCATATAGATACTGCTTTGGCCACTGTGACTCCCCAGTTGCTCAGAGAAGAGCATCTTGGCTGTTCGGTGCTTCACTGTGTTTAACAGAGTGAGTCTCTTTGACAGAGAAGCATTTTAACAGAGGTGAAGGACACCACAATTACTGACTTTAAAGGCTTTGGAGCCAAACAAAATACACTGGATGGTTTAGATGCAATATCCTGCACTGAAGCAAGAGCCTGTCTATTCAAGGCTGTAAGCTCAACAGCTCTGCACTGAGTGCCTAGAGAAATGAGGGGGAAATCAGGTCCTCACGTTCCTGCAGAAATGCTTTCCCCCGTGATCAAGTGCGTGCTCTGGCTGAAACAGGACAGCTGGTCAGGAGACACTGGCCACCAGGGTAAAAGCTTCAAATAGCTGAGGAGTGCAGATAAACTCTGCTATACACAGGTCTAACAAACGTGTAGCCCAAGCTGAGTCACATATCACAGGGACCTTCACACGAGCTTACGTGAATTCTGCTCAGCGTCACTTCACATGCTACAGAGTGTGGACAGCAAGGTTTTCCCTCCTCTACCTTGCACAGTGATCCCCATGCTGGGGGATGAGTTGTATGAGAAAAATCTGTCACCACTGAAATCCTATTTGGTTGTGTCTTTTAAAGAGCAGTTTAATGCAAAAAGCCCCCGTAATTAGCAGCTGAAAACACTTTGTGTCATCCTTTAAAATATTTTTACTTCAAATTTTGTGAGTTAGCTAAGGGTGAGCACTTCTCTTGGCTTTTGGGAAAAGCCATAAAAACCCAGACTTTGTGACTTATTGTAAATCAGAGAATGAAAACACACTGCATGGCTCTTCCAAAGACAAATTTTCTTTCATTTTTAAAAATTCCATCTAATTGTCATTAATCAAGCCATCCCCTGCACTAATAAGATGGAGGCAGGGAATGGAATGCCATTCCAGCTCAGGCAGCTGTTATGTATGTCAACCAGTTTCAAAATGCTTGGCAAAAGTTGTAAATGCACTTCTAATGAGATTGGCTTGTCTGCAACTAGCAAACACATACCAGCCGCACCAAAATGTTTGTTTGCTGTAGGACTTAATGGAGATTGTGTTAACCATTCTACATTCAAGGGTACATGTCAAGAAAAGTTCAGATCAAGCACAAGGCAGTGACACTGGAATGCAGCTTCCTCTAAAACGGTCACTTATATAAACCCTGAAAAAAAGCCTCCCCTCCTCGTTTTCATGTTTTTTGTTGTGGGGATTTTTTCCCCCATCAGGCCTCTTAACTTTTTGGCAACTCAGTACATGAGGTTCTCTGCATTGCTGTATAAGCAAGGTACAAACGGAAGTATGTTTTCTACTGGGATGTTTGAGGATGGGCTACTGATAGGGGACCAACTTTCAAGGCATTCTACAGCATCTCTCACCTTCCAGGTCCCCCCAGCTGGGTATGGCTCCATCCATACTCACGGATCCAGGTTGATTGTGGAGAAGAGGTGCTCAGCTGAGCCATCCAGGGTCTCCAGTATGAGAGCGTAGTATTGAAAGACAAATAAACAGCTCGATCATCTACCAGGCCTGACTGCCAAGCTGATTATAGTCAGTTTTCACAAAGCCTAGCTAAACAGAGAATTGGTCCTGTTCACCGAAGCCACCTCAGTGGGCCAGGTACTGTAGGTGTCACTTACCCACACCTGGGTGGGCACCTGTGTGAATCAGCACATCAGGGACTTCTTGTAGAAGAACCATCAAGGAGGTCACCAAACTTGTGTGGCTCTAGGAAGCTAAGGAAGAGAAATACCTGAGTTTCAGAGAAGTTAGGTCTCAGGAAAGACGAAAGCACTTTACCTCAACTGTGAAGTATCTGTGTAACACTGCAAACTTCCACACCTTGTTCCTCTTCTTCGGCAAAAAGGGGAATCTTTTTTCTTAACTTTCCTTTTCTGGTTCTTTGAACTAAAGTGCAAAGAACTGGTTGAATTTCTGGTACCGTGACTACTCTCTTGCCAGTACCTCTTTAATGTCTGTCTTGTGCCAAAGAATATTAATAAGGAGTAGCCTACAATAAAGTTCATCCCTACCCCCATTTGAGCCTCTGAAATAAACAGAAGTTGAACTTTGCCAGCAACTGTTAGGAAACGGGCCAAGAACAGCCTAACAGGAAAGATACTCAGGATTTTTTGTTTGTTTTTTTCTGCTAAACCATGGTTTTATAATTATGAATACTTTGTTAAAATTGCATAGAAAAGGAAGTACACAGAAAACAGTCCATACAATTAAACTAGCCTTACCGTCGAAAGAAAATAAGGCTGGTCTCATTCTGTGGAACTCACACAGACAAAACTCCTTCTCAGAAGGAATTTGGCTTGAGAAGGCTGATTGGGAGACAAATCTTAGTTAACTTCAGGCCCATGTGCCTTATTGTGTGGTTTACGACTGCCCCAAATGGCCTAAAAGCAAAGGACATTCACACTGAACAAAAGCAATGGCTGAAAGAAAGAGAAAAGAGGAATTTGAAAGCTGTCATTTCCAAATCCCTTCTACTCAAAAGTTGGTTCTTGCATTGGGATCGGGAACCCTCAATACGGCAGCAGTTACTTCATGCTTCTAAAATCTATCTTCTACTAGACTGAAGAGAAACAGAATTACTTTATTTTGCTCAGATTGACGTGAATGTTGCTTTAATCAGTCCCCACTTGTTCCTGCCACTTTTTCCCCAGGCTTAGGTTTGTAAAATGCCAAATTGCTAAATTGAGCTCACTTGCCAAAGCAGCTTTTTCTTGCTTTCCAGGACGGAAAGGGTATCAAGAACGGTTTATCAAGTGTGGGAAATTACAACTATGTTCCTTAAGTAAATAAATAATGTAAAGGAGTAAGGAGTTGCTGTAGGGCAACTTCAAACTTCTGCACTTCATATAGTGTTTTATAATTTCGATTTAAATGGTTTTCTCTAGTCAGCAGCCTGCTCCTGACTCCATTCACACTAAGGCATATGCAGTGTTAAAGGCATATGTCAACCTAGAGTGAGAAAGCTTGGTATTTGGCTTATACAAGATTTTGTGGTTCGGCCTCAAGAAATTCTTGGGTTTAGTTAAAGGCAAATTAAACTTATCCTTGAACGATACAGTGAACTAAGCTTTTAGAAGCATATATACAATATTTATGTCTTGTCAAGCACTTTCACTTTCCGTAGTAACAAGCCCCCTCCTCCATACATAAAAAGGACTTGATGCATAAACAATATTGCTGAAAACATGTCCAAAAATAATAAAGTAGATTTTGCTTTAAAAACTTAGTTTTTAAGGCTGATTCTGACCTTGAACAGTCCCTTATATAAGCAAGTGTACGCAGCCATTTGGCCAAGATCAAAATAAAGCCTCCCATCTCCTCAACAAACAGCACCACAAAGCACATTATAGTGGGAAACTGGTAAAGTATGTGTGACTATTTTTACCAGCCTCGCGTGTAATCGTGTGGAGAAGCCTGCGACAGCAACTAACTACTGCCATCTTAAGGCGGCCCTTAGTACTGTAGCAGATGAAGTCGAGCTAGCAGTTCCTGCCGCTGTGCACTGCTCTCGTACACCCTGCCACTTGCAAGCTCTTGAACGAGGATGGTTACAAGCGCTTGCTCCAAGGTTACTGCAATCCTGCAGTACAGCTCTCTATCGGCAGATACATGGAACACGTTTAAAATTAAGAAAAGGATTGCAAGGTAAACATTCTCCCTCTCCCTCCTTTCTCTTACACAAATTGTAATAAAGACATCTAACCCCTGGCCAAGTAAGTCTGTCCAACCCAGACCTCTGCTTCTAGCAACCATAAGTGGTACTGTCATGTTTGCTTTGCCCAGTTGTGTACCTCTATAGCCTACCTGCTGAGACAGTTCTGTAACCAAGTGAGGCTCAAAGTGCTCCATAAACTACTCATTTACATTGTAGATACGGAGCGAGATGAGTACTGAGCTGATTTACACATAGGAAGTACAGGCACAGAACTAAGGAGAGCTGCGGTGAGGCCATTCCTGCTTTCCAGGCCGAGGTGATGACAATCTCAAAGAGCTAAGGAAAAACATGGTGTCTTTTATCTGTAAGACACATCTGAAATTTTGGGATGTTTTAATACTAATAAATAAGTAGCTTCTAGCTGAGCAGCCTGTGATTACTTTTGTGCTCACACATATTCTGTCATTCCTGCAACTTCTCTGAACAGGGGCAGTGACGACATCAGGGCAGAGTACAGGGAAAGTTCGACATGTGGAAAACAAGCCTTCCCACGTCGCTGGTTTGAAACCCACATAGAGAGGGAGTGAATGCAGTGCTACTGCATTCTTCTGTGAAAGAAATTTGGTATTTTCAGTCCAGTGGACCTGGGAAAAAGCCTCCTTTCCCTGTTTTTCAGCCACAGGTACTCATCAGGGAAAACTGAAAAGGAGATGAAATGGCCATCTCAGATATGCACAAGTGCACCAACATGATAGCACTGACACACAGTGGCAGGAAAACAGGCACCTGCTGTTGTACTTCTTGTGAGACTGCAAATGAGATCTGAACACTCTAATCACCATTTCTCCTGAAACAACTTACAGACAGGCCTAGACAACTCAAACTAAAACCAGTAATTCATAAAATCTGTCAACATGCATTTATTTTGAATGTAAAATCTCCCCTTAAATACAAAAGCACCCAAATTTATCAAAAGTTTTCAAATGAATCACTGCAACTCTTCTACACATTTGGCATCCTGCAAGAACATTAAATTAATTAACATAAAAATTAGACAGTTCCTCTTGTTTGCTGCCCTGTCCTTTTACAGTTTTTCCTTTACATATTGCAAACAGACCTGTTCCAAAGGCAGGCACGTCAACTTCTTACCCTCAGCTGCTTTTCGTTGCAACAGAAATGCTATTTAGTTTCACTAGACTTCACCTACCTTGCATAAAGCTCTAACAATCTACTGTGAAACACTTGGGCAATTCAACATAAATCTGGCATCAAAGACAGTCGATCTTAAGGTTTTTAACTTAATTTTACAGAAGTAACAGGGCATGTATTTAATTTGGTATTGCTGATTTGTACTTTAAATAGGCATAAGCTTTCTGTTCTTAGAATTACTGCATCACCTGTTTTCTCAGTACAGACAGCATATAGCTACAGTCATTTATACAGTCAACCTCATACAACTTCTGCAAAAAACATTAAACATCCCCTTAAGTTACCTGAACATGTCTAGAAGTTCTAACTTGTGTGACCAAGTCACTTCAGCCCCAGCGTTACTCAGACTAAGGTGCTGTGTGCCTTTCTCATTGCCCAGTTCCCCAGGGAAGAGCAGCAACTCCCCTCTTACTCTGTCCAACACTGGCACCCAGTGGTCAAGTGCTTTCACGAACACTTTCAGAATCAACAGTTGTTCAAGTTCCCACTCGGTGGATTTCCTGAACACAACTAGTCTGTTTAAATGCACTAGTTGTTCAATTACTGAGGTTCAAAATACTACCCATTATCTAAATTGTTTAGAAAGCTTGAGACTACAATCACTGGTGAAGACTAGCCAGAGCTAGGAATAATGCACAGCACCCAAAATGCTGCACTGAAGGCAGCCAGTCACATCCTAACAGGAGACAAGGTTACCCTAGGGTCAAGCACGTCAGCAAAACTGTTCTTTTAAGGAATAAGTATGCCACCTCATGCTGAACAGAAAGCATCATCAGAACAGTCTGTGAACCTAAATTTTATTAAGTTTAAACTCTCCCATACTGCAGCATAAGGGATTGTAAGAATTGGAATTAGAATGATCAACACATTAAGATGAGACAAACAAAACTGACTTGTAACTTTTAGCTCCTTCCTTACCAGGAACTGCTTGGGTTTCTAAAAAATACTACCACTTCTAGCAAAAAGACAGAAAATACTCAGCATTACAGTGGTTGAACTTCTTGAAAAAAATTTAATAAGACAAATGTCTTCATAACACAGGTGAACTGTACATCACAGAATACTTGTTTATAAGGGAATTGAATTAGTCTTTTCGCAATTGGATACTTTGCTCTTTAATCCCATCTTTTGTGACAATGCAAATTTTAAGTGCATCCCCAGTGTACACATCTCTCTCAGCAGCAGAAATAAAGACATCCTTAACCAGCTGCAAAGCCTTTTCCAGGGTCAGAGGTACATGTTCCACATTTTCCATGTTCTTGAAGCCAATCTAAGAAAAGATGAAAACATTTTAAAGGAAGTATGATCCATATAGCATGAAAGCTGTTTCAGTTTCTGCACTAGAATGGACAGATTTAGACAAATTGAAAAGAAAAGGCTTGTCTGTTTTAAAAACCCAAAGCTGACAAAAGTGTTCCTCCACACAGTTTACAGCTGAGAACTTTGACAATGCTGATACTCTTAGAAAAGTAACATGAAGCAGATCCAGTATATAGCCAGCACAGCTGATTGTGCTCATTCAGCATATACAAGATCACAATGAACACTCAGATCTGAACTGATCTAATTCTTCAGAAATTTCTCACCGGCTTAGCAGCATCATAACTGCACACAAGCCTTTTCTCTCTAGTCACTTGTTGTAAGCAACATTTCTTAAAACCAAATATTCCTCAGCGTACCTGGAATTCAAAAAAAAAGTCTATACTGGAGCACATCTGGTTAGACTGAATTTTAGCAGGTAAATGAGGAGAGTAGTTTACTTTGCCTGAAACTCACAAGCAGTAAAAAACTACTTATGAAAACTTGTTTCTGCAGAAGATATTTTATTTCTTTCAGTTAATAAAGTTCAAAACTAAGTCAAAGCTGAGAACAGGTTGTTATTTAAGTTTTAAAGAAACGAAAGATTCTATTCCTTTCTCAGCTGATAAGAGTCAAGAGTGCTTATTCCTTTATTGCTTTTTTAAGCACAAAAGTTGTGTTGACATTACACTCAACTGACTAAATACCAACACCAATGTCAGAGAATAAAATGAGTAAAATATGCTTTGGTATTTCTCCCATTCAAACATTAACAGTCTCACCTACACACCAAAATATTCTTAGAGTATTTTTAGAGTGATTTAATTGAATAAGTTTCCACTGGTTTTACGTAAGAATATTCTTAGAAAATGGTACCTAAGTCTTCTACAAAACTCGGGACTTAAAGAATTGTATGTTAAGTGATAAAATGTATGCACTAATTATATCGTCTTATTTTGGTATTATTTCATGCTAACAGGCATATTTATGTTATCAGCTAAGAAAAAAAACACCAAACCCAAAACCTAGGAAAAAAACCCCCTGAACAACTTCTATGAGAAACCTAACTCCCTAATTAAAATATTTATCTGTCTTTTAAACAGGTGCTGCACTGTTAGTTACATATTAAAAACCTGAACAGATCCCAAAGCAAAACTTTAATCTCTGCTGAGAAAGTAATGCCACACAATTTATAAATGTATGGATTAACAGGTCATACCTGTAATAGATTTAAAACTTCTCTGAAAAGCAATATTTCCCAGAAGTAAAGCTACATTAACTTGAATGTCACAAATGTTTGATATGAGATAATGAAAAGAAAAAAACAAAGACAAAACCCAACAAACTATTTTACCTGGTTATCCAGCAAAGGCTGCAGCATGGCAGCAGCTGATCCAGCTGCTTTGAAAGAATCTCTCTGGTATGAGCCCACTGGATCAAAGCTATACACTGCTCCCTTCCCTGCAAAACAAACAAAACAATTAGCATCTAGTAACAATTCAGAGAGATTCTCAACGCTGATAAGCATTTACAACAAGAACTAGCTCTCTCAATAAGCAGTGTCTGGAACACCACAGATCCTAGCAAACCTTTACCAAACAATACTTACTGCAGTATGTTCCAACAGTGCTTTGTACAGTAGGCTCACTATGGTTGTGGCCTGGCATGATATCCGAGCTTATTTTCTCTATTTAAGCTACTACCATGCTCTGACAGATGTTTTCTACAGTACTCACCACAGAAAAAGTGCTGATGTGCAATCAAAGCAGAAAAATATGCCAGAGCACAGTGCAGCAGAAAAGAGCCCTGGAGGTTCTAAGGCTAACACAAAGAAGCAGTTTAGACATAGTTCTTTAACAATACAGGTCTTGAATAACCTCCAAAAAGCATATTTGTATGCCTCTGCATTGCACTTCCAGAACAACGGATGACGCTCTGGTCTCTTGCACACTCCCCTTTGGAGCCAGGCCAAGTTGTGCAAAGGTGACTGGCTTGAACCAATATCAGAGATGCAAACACGCTGCACCTCTGAAGCACTGGGGTTTGATGAGGACATGGCAGTCAAAACACAGGACTTGGCCAAGTCCAGCCTTTCTGTTCAGCCTTTCTGGCTGCGCCAGATCCAATGAACTGGTCAGTGTACTTGGCAGCACGGTACAGGAGCTGAAGAGCCCTGAGAAAGCTAGCCAAATCAAAAATCAATCTTACTGGACCCAAGCTAAGTCTAAGTCCATGCACGCAAACCTACACTGAGCAACTGCTACAGCACCCTCGTAATCTGAAATTTACCATTATGCAGAGCAGACTAATTCTCTTCCAGACTCCACATATCGTAGACATGTCTTAGCAAGACCGGGAAAGCAGCATAACTTAATGGTAACAACAAACCACAGGGAACAGCTGAAATTATCCAAACAAGACCACCTCTGAGCTCCTTCTCAAAGCCAGAGAACACAGTACTTCAGTAACTCAACCAAATCACTGGGCAAGAGCCCAGTAAGTCCTGAAAGGGCTGTACATTAAACTACAGCTTCTGTGTAGAAGTCATGATTTTTATCAGATGTCAGTTAACAGTTAAAAATAACTTTGTGGAAACCTGTCTCTGGAGTAAATCTTCATATATAATAACCTCTACCACACTCACAGGTCTCAGTAAAATATACACAATTTTACTGGTAACATCTCCTTTAAAGGTGCAATCAAGAAATCCAGCAAAGCTGTTAAAAAATTTTCCAGTTTAAAGTATGAAAGATTTCACTTGCAGAGATTTTATTTGTAATCAAATATCGATAACAGCTTTTAAACTTTCAGACCTTCAGAAATGGAAGATCAAGTTAGAAGCAAAAACTAGGAAGCAAGTCAGATGTATAATATGTATTTGATCTGCGTAAGTATCATAATGCCTAAAGGCAGATGTTAGGAATAGGAACACAAACTTTGTTATTCCATCAATACACCTGAGAGGTAAAGCGACAGCTATCCACCCACAGAAATTCAGCCTCTCCTTTTCAGCTTATTTGTGTAAAGTCTTACCTTCTTCATCAAGTCCACCAATTATGTTATAAACATAGTAGGGAAAGAAACGTCGAGAATACAGAATTGTAGACAGCATTGCTGCAATAGCTCCAGTAGTCATGGTCTTGTTATTGGAATGCTTGTACATCTGCCAATGGTAGAGCACATCCAAGAAGAAAGTCAAACACTAAATCTGACATTCAATCAAAATTACATTTTCTGTAACCTCACTACAGAAGAATCTGACATTAAGCAAGATTTTTAACCAGCGTGATTACTGACAACACACTGGTCTAAAAGTTAAAGCCTTCTTACAAGCCAAAAATTAAATGTTTCTGAAGTTTTACAATTAATAGATGTTGCCTCATTAACACTCTCCTCTCCAGCTTCCCAGTCTTTAAGTTTGTGATGTCTTAGTAAGAACACAGCATCAACTTCCCCTGCCTGATCTCTCACTAGCCATACAGTTAGGATTACAAACACTTGAAGAACAACAAACATTGTATTTAAAACATATAATATTATGTTTCAAGCATAATATTAAGAATGTAAGTTTCTAAATACAATAATACAGGTAGCTACCTTTAATCTTGCTTCAATAATTTTAGTAAGGGTCAGGCAATCACCATGGAAACCAGTGCATCCAATGACAGTTTGTTCTGTTCTGAAAAAATGTAACGTTTTGTTGCAATTTTAGATTTAGTATGAACTAGAGCATTTTCTTACACAGTAGGTTATTTTAAGAACACCAAAATGTATTTTCAGTTTTTCTAATGCTATCAAAAACAGTTGTCTAAAATGTAGTAACAGATCTGTGGTGTATGAAAGGCAACTGCAATCTACATCTTGGAGATGACTCATCAAGCACAGGACCATGCAGATGCCTGTCTTCAACCCACAGGAACACATCCTTGAAATTTAAATTCTAATAAAGAGGAGTCTGCAAATATTAACACATACAGACTAACACAGGGTAGTCCTTCAGAAAACTCCTTAAAATGCAACCTTCTCTCAGCCTCAAATCACAGAAAGCTGCTGTGTGCAGTATGCAATTTCCATTTGGGCAGTATCAGAGAATCAAAGATACAGCAAAGGGATAGCCAGGAGAAATGTAAGTTCCTATGATCTCTTGTCAACAATTTAGGAAAAAAACCCACAAAGCAAAAAAGAACCAAAAAATGATGGCAGCCTACTAGATAAACACCTGCTGCAGTTGAATGCATGTAAACAACATGTAGTTTTAGACCAAGGAGATGCTATCTAGGTGAGTCAAGAAAAGCATAAAATGAGCACAGAAAGTTCGATAATGGAACTAATGACAGGTTTTACCTTTCCTGAAACAAACACTTCTCCAAAGTGCCAGGTGGTTAACCAGAGAGAAACTGTACAACTGGCTGCAGGGGGCACCCTTGCGTACTAACACCAGGCACCCTGACGAAGAGTTACCACAGGATTAAGTTTTGCTACAGTTAACACCAAAGTTCTTCAGATTATCCAGCAAAAAAAATCCCACCACCTAGCTTACATTAACCCTTGTATCATGCTAAAGTAGTTTTGTTATTAGCTAACTTCAAGAACATGCAACACTAGCTACATTTACAACATCTTGAATCACCTCACACCTTGAATTACAGCAATGGTCAACATGACTTCAAAATCTACTTTGTTACTGTGCTTTTTGTGCAAGAATTCTACTTGAAGCAGGAGGCAGGTGACGTGGTCAGCAATACAAAACATCTTTCATCTGTTTCAATTTTTGCAAGATCTGGACTTACAGCTTGTAGCATTTTGGACTGTCCCGGCAGTGAATTGCATAGCCTTCACTCAGCCGCGTGTCAGAGGCAACAATAGAAAAGTCTTCCCCAGCAATCGCCAGCACAGTCCTTAATGAACAGTATTGATATAATCAGAGTTTCAGCACAAATATTTTCTTAGGCAACACAGAAACAGACTAGATAGGAATTCTATATCCAGACTCACATTTTGTCAAGCATCTTATGTTCCTTGCTATGTTCCCCACTATGCACATCCCTACATGTGACCCAAGACTGACATAAGAATATAACAGACACGATGGAGAAAATATATGTACGTGAAGCTCTACTTTGACTAAAAACCATATGGAAACTTGGTAAAACAGAGTCCCTACACCAGGCAAGAAACAGACTCAACAGACCAAGTCTTTTAGATGCCTGATAATGATTCACTCTTCTAAAACAGGCAAAGTACTAAGCAACAGTATCAGTACACTTAAATTATCATCACTTTTTAAATCTGATGTTATTTTATTTACTTCCATACAACTAGTTTTGTGATTCCTACAGGTGTACTATCATTAAGTAACAGCTCCCCTTTAAAAAGCAGTTAGGCATCATAAGAAAAAAATCTAAAAAACACTATCCTGGCCAGATCCTGCCACCACCTCAGATGTGTAAAACATCAACTGCCTTAAACAGGGAAAGCAAGAAGCGTTCCACAAAGTTACATGTTTACTAGCGACAGGATGAGGAGCAGTGGCCGTAAACTGAAACACAAGAAGATCCGCAATCCACCTCAATATGAAGAAGAAGTTGTTTACATTGAGGGTGGTAGAGCACTGGAACAGGCTGCCCAGACAGGCTGTGGAGTCTCCCTGCCTGGAAACATCCAAAACCCACCTGGACGCGTTCCTGTGTCACCTGCTCTGGGTGACCCTGCCTTGGCAGTGGGTTGGACCGAATGATCTCCAGACGTCCCTTCAAACTCTACCAATTCTATGACTCTCTAATATGACCACTTCCTGCGTTTCCTGAGGCACTATAAAGAAACAACCCCCCGGGGAACAAAAGGTGCTTATTTTAAGACCAGTAAGTGTTTAGGGAGCCTGAGCGTGCCAAAAGCCACGCAGGAACACCCCGAAAGGGCTGCACGGACCCAGGGCAAGGCCGAGCCCTGCTCCCCCTCGTGCTGCCCTTCTTTCCCTGCAAGGAGAAGCTCCTGAGGGGAGACAAACCCGCCCTGAGCACCGGGGGGAAGCAGGAGCAAGGCGCGGCAGCCCGAGTCCCACCGCCGCTCTTCCCCGGACGCCTCGTCCCGTCCCGCTCGCTGCCCGCGGCTCCTCACCCTCCGTTGAAGGTGTAGGGCGAGAAGCGGTAGTGCTGTACGGGCCCGTCCAGCTCGTAGCCCATCTCAGGCCGGGAGGGCCCGTATCCCGGGGCGGACAACATCGCCATCGCTGCTGTCTCACGGTGAAATGGCGGCACCGGAGGCGGAAGCGGAGCCGCTCTAGGACGGCAGCACCGCCTCCTCTCGGCTGCTCTGCCGGGCGGCGAGCGCCGCGCCGCGCCCGGGCGGGCGGGCGGCCGGCGGGGCCGCTGTAGGGGGCGGCGCTCGCCCGTGCCCCGCTATCACCCGCCCTCTTGCTCCGCCGCTCCCGCCAGCAGCTCGGTGCTGGGTGCCTGGGTCCTCCTGGCAGTACAGGCACCTGTTCTTGCCCAGTCCAAGCGCTGCCAGCCCCTGCCATCTGCGTGCCCGCTCATGGAAACGCGCAGGTTGATAAGCAGCTGTGGTGGAGCCATCAAAGAGAATCTAGTATTTGGTCAGGTGGGGACCAGGGTGGCTCTGGCTCTGTAGGAGGGAGCACCTTGAGAACCGCTGTGAAGACCAAAGGTCGGGATGCATAGAATGGCTTGGGTTGGAAGGGACCTTAAAGATCATCTAGTCCCAACCCCACTGCCATGGACAGGGACACCTTTCACTAGACCAGGTTACTCAGAGCTCCATCCAATCTGCCCTTGAACACTGCCAGGAATGGGACATCCACAACTTCTCTGGATAATGTGTGCCAGTGCCTCACCACCCTCACAGCAAAGAACTTCCTCCTAGTACCTAATCTAAACCAATTCACTCAGTTTAAAGCCCTTCCTCCTTGTCCTGTCACTACATGCTCTTGTAAAAAGTCCCTGTCTTTATTGTAGACTCACTTCAGGTACTGGAAGGCTGCAACTAGGTCACCCCAAAGCCTCCTCGTGTCCAGGCTGAACAATCCAAACTATCTCAGCCTTTTCTTGAGAGTGATCACTCTTGAGGAGAAAAGACAATGCAGAAAGAACCGTGTCTTGTAGGTACTGCCTGGGGAGTCTTTCTGATGTGCCTTTTGGACTTGTCTATCACGCTTTGGCCTTTTCAGCCATCAGCGCGCCTGCAGCAAGCGTGGGTAGAGCCCTTCCCAAACCTTCGTTCATGAAGCCAAGCCATGATCTCAGCCCTTTCTTGTACGAGAGGTGCTTCATCCCTCTAAGCATCTTGGTGGCCTTCCTCTGGATTCGCTCCAACAGGTCCAGGCCTTTCTTGTGCTGAGGACCTCAGAGCTGGACCACAGTACTCCAGATGGGGTCTCACCAGGTCCTTGAGGTGGGCGATGACCTGCAGTGCCAGGTGCCATAGCATGAGTGGAAACAAGAGAGAAGGGCTGGGGTAGAAGCTTGAAGTGGTACTAGGGGAGAAGGACAGGGGGACAGGGAGTTGCACGGGACACATGTGGTGTTCTGGAGGAGAAGTGCATCATTCTGTTTGGGAACCACAGCTGCAATGGCTGCAGCCTCCAGGGGTGCTGCGCATAGACAGCAAGAGTCACCAGTGCATCACTGCAATGTGTCAGTCTGTACAGCTACAACAAACCTCGAGCACAGCCCCTGCAACCAGGCCTCATGCACTGTAGGATCAGTCAGGCTGGAAGGGACCACAGTGGGCCACCTCCCTGCTCAAGCAAGATCATCCAAGAGCACATGGCACAGGATTGTGTTCCAGATGGTTCTTGAATATCTCCAAGGAGGGAGACTCTGCAACCTCTCTGGTCAATTTGTTCTAGTGTGCAGTCACCCGCACAGTGCAGGAGTTCTTCACATTCAGGTGGAGCTTCCTGTCCATCAGTTTCTGCCCATTGCCTCATCCTATCACTTGGCGCCACCGAGAACAGCCTGGCTCCATCCTCTTGACACCCACCCTTTAGATATTTATATATATTGATGGGGTCCCCTCTCAGTCATTTGTTTTCTAGGCTGGACACGTCCAGGTCCCTCAGCCTTTCCTCATAAGAGAGACACTCAGTCCTTTAATCCCTAGACGCGCTCCAGGAGCTCCATGTTTCTCTTGTACTGAGGAGCCCAGAACTGGAAACAGTACTCCAGATGTGGAGCAGAGGGGCCTCCCTCGATCTTCGGGGAATGCTCTTCCCAATGCACCCAGGACACCATTGGCATTCTTGGACACAAGACCACACTGCTGGCTCATGGTCCACCAGGACCCCCGAAGTCCTTCTCCGCAGAGCTACTCTCCAGTAGGTCGGCCCCCAGCCTGTACTGGTGCATGGGGTTATCCCTCCCCAGGTGCAGGACGCGCATTTGCCCTTGTCGAATTTCAGTAGATTCCTCCCAGCGAAGGTTCGTCTCCCGGCGGCGGCGGGAAGTGACGCGCCGGGCGCGCCGGCGGGGCNTGCTCGGCGCCGGGGCGGGTGCTGGATGGGGAGCGAAGGGCTTGGAGGGCACCGGGAAGCGGTGGCCGCATGCCCAGCGCTGCTGTGTGGTTGGGGAGGGAGCCGGAACGGGGCCTCGGGGGTGGGTCGGGGCCTCCTCCGTGGTGTCTCCTGCTTCTGGACTCTGTTCCCTCGACCAGAACGTTGCCTAGCGTTTGTAGTGGCGATCCGGGCAAGCCTCGTTAGGTGGTTACAAGATGGGCCTCTGCATAGCCGGTGTCCTCGCCGCAGGCTCTGGCATGCCTGGTATCTAGGCTTCTTACCAAACAGCTGGGCTGTCGAGGAGTTGGCTTTTTTTTCTTCCAGGATAATGTCGAGGCTTCTAATGTACCCGTGTCTCCAGGTTGTAAAACCTGGGTGCTCTGCTTGATACCTTCGGTGAGGGTAAAGATCATAAATCTTATGGTCATGGGGAAAAAAAGCAGGGCTTTTTAGCTGCAGTGTAAATGTTGTAATTCTAAGCTCTCATATTAAAAAAGAAAAAAAAAAAGAAAAAAAGGCTGAATAGGCTTTCTTCAGATTTTGAGGTGGCCAACCTTCGGCCTGAAAATGACCTTGAATATTTCTAGGCAATAGTTAAGAAACTTACAAATTAATGAGAAAATATTTTATATCATTGATAGCATAAAATTTAAATTCTTCACTTGTGTTGTTTATTTCTGTAAGAGAGAAACAGAGGTATAGTTGAAAAAATAAAATCAAATCATGTGCATGTTTCACTTGTACATCTGAAATAGGTTTTCACTTTTTTTTTTTTTTCCCTCATAAAGCGCATGTCACTGTTGTTTGAAGTCTGTTGGAAGTGGATAAGAGATTTTCCTAGTTCTGATTTGACCAGTGATGCTTTTCTCATAGAAGAAAAAAAATAATTTCTGAAAGCCCAAGCCTTAAAATTCCCAGGAAGAGACTTACAAGCAACGTATCAGTAAGCTTGTTGGTTAGTAGTCAGGGGAATTAAATTCTAAAAAAATATTTTTAGATACAGATAAACCAAAGCTTGGAGTAGAATGAGCATTAATAGCTTGAATTGTTTGTGCAGGAAGGTTTGGTTAGACAGAGGCCTGCCCATGTGAGTCAGGTAACCTGCCAGGGACTTCAGGAGAATCACGCTGCAAAGTTTCTGTGGAATGTGCCTGAAAAAGGTTATTTTTATGTATTGTGCGTGTGCATATGCGTGAATTTTCTTATATGTATTTATATGTGGGTGGTGTCTTTTATCTGAGTCAGCAGCTCATAGGTTTGCTTTTCATTTTATTTTTAGATATTATTCTCAAGATATTACTCTTTATCTTTTCAGGTTTTGGTTAGTGTTTTAGACTCATATTTCTCTGGAGCTGATGTTTTCCTAACACCCTTCAGCTTGGCTTTAAAAGCTACTTTGCTGGAATGTTTTAAACGGTTAAAAATCCTCTAGGATTTGAAGTTTATTTAAATTAATTGAAGGAAATACTTCTGGCCTCACCAAAGAAATAACTGGAATCATGGATCAGAACAACAGTTTGCCACCCTACGCTCAAGGCTTAGCTTCCCCTCAGGTAAAAGCAAATGACCTATGATGCAACTATTATCTGATTTTTTTTTTGTGTGCGAAAGTGTTTGCCATTTTTTGCATGTAACTTCAGGTTTTTTTGTTTGCAAATCTGAAAAATTCTGCTAGTTATCAAATCATACTAGTATAAAGCAAAATATTAAAACCATCAATGGGTATATCCAGAGGTATAAGAAACATGCAGATACATAGGGTTCCTCTAAGTAGAAACATCACTGACAAGATTAATTTAATTTTGGTGGTTACCCTTTAAACTACATGCATAATAGATTGTTGCTGGGCTAAGAATGTATTTGGTAAAATGGGCACAGTCTGTGTTCAAACAATTGCAAATTAAATTGTGGATCAAAGATAAGACATGCTTGCAAGGTAGTGTGAGAAACGTGTCCAGATCCCTAGAGCAGTGGTGTTTTATTCTATAAAACATATATGCTTAAGCATTTCCAAGGACTTACTGTTTTTAACAAGTTACTACTATGTGCTCCACGTTTGAGATGATCAACTCAATTTACATAGATTTATTTTTAGACCCCCCCTTGAAAACTTTGTCTCTTAAAAACAAAATGGAATCAACATGGTCTGTGGTTTCTGTTTCATGTTTTCTTCTGTAGGGTGCAATGACTCCAGGAATTCCCATTTTTAGCCCGATGATGCCATATGGCACAGGACTGACACCACAGCCTGTCCAGAGCACCAACAGTCTGTCTATATTAGAGGAACAGCAGCGGCAGCAGCAGCAGCAACAAGCAGCACAGCAATCTACATCACAGCAAGCGACACAAGGAACATCTGGTCAAACCCCCCAGCTCTTCCATTCACAGACTCTTACCACAGCCCCCTTACCAGGAACCACACCTCTGTACCCCTCTCCAATGACTCCAATGACACCGATAACTCCTGCAACACCAGCGTCGGAGAGTTCTGGGATAGTACCACAACTACAGTGAGTGCCCCATGTGTTAGTGCAGTGTGTCCTTTCTCAGGTAGCCTTTTAAAGACTTAGGACCAAAGTCACATCAGGAATTGGTTACTGCATTTTGGTGGAAAGGGAGGACCCAGAATTTATGGGTCTTCTGTAGCAATATGAGTAATTTTTGCTTTTATTTTTAGCTTAACTTCATTACTAAACCACTTAATAATATAAACAGTTTCTTTGTGATTTGTCAACCATACATCTTTTAAGTATAACTGTGGAGGGTGTTAGATATGTCTTCATGTAACACCATTGTAACTTTTAATTCTATGCACTTCATCATTTTTCTAGTGCATGGCTAACACTGAGTTTGTAAGAAGGGAAGAAAACCCTAGAACTAGTTCTAAGTTTAGGTATGGAAGTATTTTCATTGAACTTCAGTTTTGAAGAGACTTTTTCAGAAATTCATGGAAGGGACAAAGAGAAATGGATAAGGTGAATTGAAAGAGTAGTTTTTCATATTCCTCTTCCCCCCACCCTGCCATTGAGGACCTTTAAATTTCAGGGGTTTACCAGAAAACAAAATTTTGTATTTAGGAACTTATTTTTAACTTTTTAGAGACCTGCCACCCCATCTCCTGGCAATGGATTTACCTCCTGTGCCGTTCCCACTTAGTTCTGCACCTGCCTTCATGAAGGGCATAGCAAGGAAAATTTCAGATGGTACTACCTCATTTTCTCCTGTTTCCAGCAGCTTCTCTGATTGTGGTGAGGGCTCTCAGAATCAAGAATTTTTCCAGACAAACTGAAATAGAGATTCTTCTCATGGGACACTTTTCATAATAGCTGGCAGAAAAGGAGGAATCAGCAGTCGTGCCTCAGGAACTACTGCCCTACAAAAGGAGGTTGCTGAGTCAAAACACTGCTTGGTGTTCCTGTTAGTAGGAAAGATGTCATTCAAACTTGCTTGGAGAAACAAAATAATGAAAAAGTAAAATAAGCTTTGTTAAAAACGAGGAAGACATGTGAATTCCTTATTGTCTTTTAAATGTATTTCTCTCACCTGTCTTCAGGAATATTGTGTCCACAGTGAATCTTGGTTGCAAACTTGACCTAAAAACTATTGCGCTTCGTGCCCGAAATGCTGAATATAATCCCAAGGTAAGAGAAATGTATATCAAAGGTTGTGGCTGCAGGTTTCTGCAATAGACTGAAAAACCTTCGTGCTAGAGATGCAGTTTTATACTATAGTTTAAAAAGAAATCTTTAATAAACTTAGAACATTCTGTCAAATTAGTAAAAAGCATTTTTATACTGAGGTAGCTGTGATTTGCACCAGGTTGTAATTTGGTAGAAGAACCTAAGCAACAGTCTAGTATGCTGGCCAAGCTTTTTGTGGTACTGCTACTTTTTGTGGTACTCTGCTACTGTTCATATGGGCATGGTTGTTCTTTATACTCTGTGGCTTCCTCCACCTAGCTGTTCTCTTGGAATTCATGTGATCACAGCGCAGTCGTTCATTTTTTAGTCTGGATTCTCCTCTGTTGCCTTGTGTTCTCCCCCAGTACTCCTGCCATCTCATTGCTTCTGATGTCTAAGTTTGGTGAAACAGCAAAGTGAAACTGATTTTTTTGCACGTCAACTTTTAAGTTGCCTGCTACTCCTAAATGGTAGTCTGTTAAACTGTGGGGTTGTTTTAGCTTGGGAAACCTTGAACAACAGCAGAGGACCTGCAGTGTTATGTTGCTTCATTTTTCTTTTGGGTGGCTCCTCTTGGAAATGTTATCTTGCAACCACAGTAGCTGGACATTAATAAAAGTTTAGGTGTTGTAGTTGAATTGGTTAGCCTTAGGAAGGCTTCAGTTTTCCTGGGGTGTTGGTTTTTTTATATTTTAGTATTTAGGACTTCGCTGCAGTTTACCTGCACTCTGTTCTCAAAGGTTAAAGCATGCATTCAGGCATATGTCATAAATAACTGCTACTGTAAGCTTATATCAGTGATGCTGTTATGTAATTGTGAGTAAGATACTCGTACAGCAAAAATCTGAGCATGCCGTGGTGACTCCTAAGGTAGGAGAGTAGGTGGCTGTGTAAAACTCGTAGGCTAGAATAATCAATACGAAACACTGTTTTCCATGTCAGAGAGAAAGGAGGGTTATGTAACATACTCCTGACATTTAGTCAGTACACTCAGCTATCACAGAAAGATGTTGCTTGGCTGTACTATTTAAGACATATTTTGACAAATGTGCTGTTGGGTAACCCACGCTACCGCCTTGGTTATGTCAGCAGAACAATTCATGGGACTGCATGGTGAGCTAGTCCAAGTTAAATACAAAGTGTTTACTTGTGTGTATGTATGCCCATATCAGTTTCCAGTATCTCTAGCTTCAAGGAGTTTAAGAATATTTGGAGATACTACCTAGAATAAAAAGGTAGAGCTAACCGGGCTGCTGTGTCCTAGTGTGGTAGCCAAGGTGACTTCTATTTACACAGAACTTTGATCTCCAGCTGATCTGTTTGCTGGTATTGTAACACTGTCCAATTTTTGTAAGACATGGAAACAAAAGAGATGATAAAATTTTTGCAGATAGTCTTCCATCATGCTTATAACAGATCAAATTTCAATACATTTGGAGGAAATATTTTAAATTTAGTTTTGCAATTGTCTCTATTGCTCTGATGCAAATGTTAGCATTATTTATATGTTGCATATACAGTAATGAGAGATTTACATAGTAAAATAGCAGTGCAATGGTAAATATCCTTCCTGCCTGGCTGTACCTCACATTATGTGTGTTTGAAGCTACTTATGATGTAAACATTTCAAGAAAACTTTGAGTGATCAGTAAGTATGTTTGAAATTAGTATTTCTTTATACTACAGTGTAACTTGCTCCTTAGATGATGCAGTTTTGGTTTTAATGCAGTGATTACAGCAATAAATCACTAAGTATATATACGCTCACATTTCAGCGTTTTGCTGCTGTTATTATGAGAATAAGAGAACCACGTACTACTGCACTGATATTCAGCTCCGGGAAAATGGTGTGCACAGGAGCAAAAAGGTATGTTTAGGCACTACAAGCAAACTAATTCAGGCTGTCTCTTCTCATATACCATGATGCTTTAGAAGTAATATTATTTATATATATATTATATGTATATATATATACACACATTGAAGTCATACAGGTACAACTAATGTTGCTTCACAGTTGTTTGTGTAATACACGTTTCTACGCAAACTGTCTTTTCATGACTAAAGGGGCTTCCCAACTAAAGGGGAAATGGCAGTTCTATTTCTGAAGCTCTTTCATCCAGTCTAATAAACTGGTTTGCAGAGGTTATTATATTCAGGTTTTTGGCTTTGCAGTTATCTGTGTTTTTTTCTAATAATTTAAAAATCCAGTGACTGTGCACTAGAACTGCTCATACTGCACAAGCAGTGGCAGGCTTTTATATTTGACTAGTTTCATTCATCACAGGACAAGAGCTCCAAGTCTCTGGTCCTGGTCATCTGATCTTAGTTAGTTAGCTCTTAACACCATCATTGAAGCACAGGAATTGAAAACTAAACAGAAGTTTAACTCTGGTGGCCAGAAGAGAAATTCTGCTCTGAAGAACCCTGCTAGGAATCCAGAAGGAATAAGCTAATGAGCAGAGATGAATGAATAGAGCTGTACAGGGAAACATTTTCTCTGCCTGGTGACACTTGAAGTTCAAGTTGTCTTACTCTGCATCAGGAATAACCAGATCCACAGCTGTTTACAAACCTGAAACAAACTGAATTCTGCAACATCATGGAAGGCTGTGCAGTTCTGTTAAACCCATTTGAATTCCTGGGCTCAGTCAAGCAGAGGATTTTAGCAGTTGAGAGTTTATTATAGAAATGTGTATTTTCTAGCAGTAGTAGTTCAAAGTTGTTCTATGCTGATAACTTACATAAGAGTTTCCATGTCACATTATAAGGACTCTGGTCAATGTTTTAAAAATATATGAATTTATAATTTACTGGTTTGTGCTTCATGAATAGTGAGTGCAACACTATTGGTGTCCAGGATATTACTACCAAAATTAGCATGAAAACCAGTGCTGTTTGTTAATTTGGGATATAAAAATTTTGCATGTGACCTTCCCTTTCCCTCCACACAGCCATATTTCTCCCAGTTAGATATTTGTGGTTTAATGCTGTTTGCTTCAAGTAATACATAACTGAGAGGCAATAATACAGATATCCTTTTCTCACTTCAGTGAGGAGCAATCCAGACTGGCAGCAAGGAAGTATGCAAGAGTTGTTCAAAAACTGGGTTTTCCTGCAAAATTTTTGGATTTTAAGATCCAGAACATGGTGGGCAGCTGCGATGTGAAATTTCCCATCAGACTGGAAGGATTGGTACTCACACACCAGCAGTTCAGCAGGTAAAAAAAGGCTTGTGTTTCATTCTTGTCGCACACTAGCTAGCTTAGAGAGTGACATCTGTTTAAATTATTCCCTTGCACCACAGGAAAACCTGCATCTTTGTTCCCATCTCTGCGCTGCCTTAGGTGCAGCTGAGGCTGCCCCTTATGAACCCATCAAAATGATCTTCCCTACTTTCTTCTCCAAGTGTCAGTGAAGTCTACATTTGCTCTGCCCAGTCCCGCAGAAGATGGAGAGTGGAACGTGTTTACAAGCTTACAAGTTAAAACACTGTTACTCTCTTCTCTTACAGCTATGAGCCGGAATTGTTTCCTGGATTAATCTACAGAATGATCAAGCCAAGAATTGTACTGCTTATTTTTGTTTCTGGAAAAGTGGTTTTAACTGGTAAGTCAAGACAGTATCTTACTCCAGTAGGTGAGATTTAGACTGTATTACAGAGAACACACAGGGATATGTAAGCTGCCAGGTACTTTCCTTTAGAGATGACAGTACTGAGAAAGAAGAGTTAGTAGAATATTCTGTGGATGATGTTATGGAAACTTCCCTGTCCAACCATCGAGGAGCCACTCTGACAGTCACACCAGCACCATCTGCACCAGGACCAAAGCCTGTTTGCAGTGGAGCACCTCCAGTGAGCCGACAGGTGCCCCACTTGACTTGCTACACACACCACACTCACAGTCAGACAAGATTTCCTTACCAGCTCCACCCCCCCATTTCCCATAGCACAGTCTGATCTTGGGGCAATAACAAAATAACAGCTCGAGCTGGGGGCCTCTGAGGAGGGACCCCGAACAAAACAATTTATATGTGTTTTTATATCCTCACAGTCTAAATGAAATAGTCTGGGGTCTTCCAGCTGAGTCCTTGGCTCCTGCTGTGTCTCTGAGTGTGGTCACCTGGCTGTCCCACAGGTCCTGGTGTCCTTTGTTATGGAAATGGTCGTCAGTTCAGGCCTCTTGCCTGGGGGTCCTGCCACAATCTGCTGCAGCTGCCCACCAAGCTACCTGCACTTTGTGTATTCCTTAACAGATGAGAATGCACAAAGCAACACCATGATCCATTTGAACAATGATCATGAATCCTAATGTAGTATGCAGATGCCCAAAAAGCTGTAAGACTGCAGGTGATCTTTCTGGCAAAATCTGAAAGACTTTCTGTGGGCTGAGTATGTGTGACTGAGCTATCTGTTCTTTGGCAGCTTACCTGCAGGATGCTGCCATTCTTGCATGATACAGCAGACAAAGAAGGGGAGATACCTGAGCTCTGGGATCTCTTCAACCTCAGGCACTCCACCTACACCCTTCCTTTTCCCCTCATACTGTGTCTTGCTATGGATTAAAAAACACAAGACTGGCAGACAAAAGAATCATGTCCCTGCAGTATGGGGAATAGGCAGGCCTCTGCAGCAGTCTGCCTTGCCAGACCTACCTCCCACAGATGTTCACACTCAGAAAATCTCCATGGGTTAGGCCTTTCTGCAGAAACATCCTTTGGGGTTGTGCTTTGTAGTTGGTCTTCTGTGGAAATTATGTATAAAATAATCCCATTTGCAACTACAGCATCTGCACAGAGATGCTAATGAAAGTTGTAGCAGTTGTCAAAATAAACAGTGAGAAGGCTGGTAATGTATGCTCTCTATTAAGTCTGTTTTAAAAAAGGTTGTAAAAGTAGGGATTTATGGATATGCATAAGTTTTATATAGAGTCACATTGAAATAAACATTCTAAAGGCTAAAATAAAGTATTAGGTAAAAGCTACAACCTAACTTAATTCCCTATCTTCTTCCAGGTGCTAAAGTACGAGCAGAAATCTATGAAGCATTTGAAAACATCTATCCTATTTTAAAGGGATTCAGAAAGACAACGTAACAGTTTCTACATGTTTCAGAGAAATCAGGGGTCTATTTTAAAAGGTATTGTGTATGGCACAGCAGTAACAAGAGACGGACTTCCAGTGCAACTGCAACACCAGGACTTGGACTATTTCCCAGTTAGTGCCTACTTCCCTGATGGTCAAGGGGAACTGTATTCTTGAATATGTCTACTGAGTTACTGTGAGTTGCTTTACTGGGCTGATCCTAGAGCAGTCCCTCCAATTTTTATTTATATTCTAGCTTTTAAATAGTTTTAATGCCAGTTCTATTATTAGGAAACATGTAAGTTGGTTTAAAGACAACTGCAACTGTGTCACTCAGTGTATAAACCACTTAAATTGCCATGTATATATGTTTTAAGTTCCTTCCATAAGACCATGGTTTTATAATTTTCAGAACTTCAGCTTTTAAATTTTTTCAACTTCAAATTTCTTTGGTGCCAGACACATTCCCTCTTTCCAGTATTAAGCAGGATAGGATAAATTTATTAATGAAAATGGCTCACTGTACATATATATATAATATATACCTTTCTTCTGTTTCCTTCTTCAACTCCACATGTACAATAAACCCTGTTTATACAACTATGGGAACTGTCTTAATAAATTTTAAAATTACCCAGCTGGTAGAGTGAAATACATTGATTTTTTTTTTTTTTTAATTTAATCGGGATTTTTTAATAGCACATGCATTACTGTAAGTGACTTGTCATTTCGAGAGAATCTTACCAATGCTCTGGCTTACTTACTAGCACTCCCATCCTTGGAAACATCTACCTTGAATACTTCCAATATGTTAAAACAAGAGATGACTGGTTAAAAAAGTTTGTGTTCAAGTATGTGTTGCCTTATGTTCAACAGATGGGATTTAGCCAAGTCTTAAATAGCTACACTTGACTGAACTGGAACAAAAGATCCCTGCTTAGCTCCTAAAATTTCTTTCAATTACTACTTTTGTATTTTACCAGCTATGACAGTCTCACTATATTAGTGTTCCTGTAAAATGTCAAAGCCCTTCCAACGAGTCAGTATGTACATAATCCTCCTTCTGAACCGTGCTTGAAGCTTAATGGGCTGAGAACTAAAAATAAACTTTTTTTTTTCTTCAGTAAATTTTCAGTAATAGTAAACTCTCTCTGACTTTTATGTTATTTCAAACAACTTTTATCTAAAACTAACGCAAATGTAAACCATGGTCTCTTTACTAATTTGGTGTTTCATTCCACACAAAATGAAGTTTTGGCTGGCTTTGATACTGCTCCATTTGCAAATCCTGAGTGACCTTAATCTTCAGTCTTCTCTCTACACCAGTGTTGCTCTAGGTGTTTATTAATTGGTTTCATGATTCTGATCAGAAAGATGCTGTCTAATAATGTAGCTGTGCCAGGATAAGTTTATGATACTGAAACACTACCTTCAGTGTCACACCACTCTGTGCTGTGAGCTCATGAACATTCCTGAGAGCTCTTGACTGTAACTGTAGGACTGTTCCTGCTTTTGCAGGACCCTGAACTAATACCAACTTACCTGCAAAACTCTTCAACTCTTTAGGAAGGCCTGGAGCCCTAAGTAACTGTGAGATGGTTTTCAGTAAAATCAGTTGAGCTGTACTACAGTGACTTAAGATGCTGTTTGCTGTTTCATCAGAAGTACCAAGGCTTAAAATGACCTTTCTAGAAATTAGGTGGTGCATCAACAAAACCACTTACAGGTACAGCATTCTCTGCCTGCTCACTTGAGTATTTTCAACATCTAAATGACTTCAAAAACTCCACATTGGGCCTAGGACTTTCATAAAATCCCTTTCAGAGTCACGGGTAAGCAGCCATGAATGGTTGGAGCAGGATAAGGGAATATGTAACTGAAGTCAATTCTAGACTGACACACACAAAAAAACCTTTTCTGCATATGTAGCTATAGCCACAGGAGTAGTTAAGCAGCTACCACAGCAATCTCAGCATGTCAAATAGCAGAAGGATCCCTCCAAAGGGCACTTATTTTTAAACTTTACNTTACTACAGCACTCTCAGCATTATGGTTTCACTTTTCTCTTGCCTCAGCTATAAGGCTGTCAAATAGCAGAAGGATCCCTGCAGAGGGCACTTATTTTTAAACTTTACCAAAGATGGCAGACTTAGGTACAATTCAGCGTGAAAATCTGCTGCTACAGGCAGTATGTAAAAAGACAAATGTGTTCTGGTATGGCTCCCTTTGTTAAAACTGCTTCTGCACCAGATAACTGAGTTAAAACTATTAGCCCTGTGCAGAAATAGTTTAAGTCAGATAAAACACTTAATTTTGTGCATTTTATCTCCAATAACCACTCAATCAGAACATATAAGAACTGTCAGATTGAGTGCACCTGTTCAGAAAGAGACTTAAATTCTACAGCAAAAAGCTATGCAGCTTTGTCTTAGCTATGACTTCTGTACAGCTCCTGAGCGTAAGCACTCAAGTGAGTTTACAGTAGTCTGCCTACTTCTGAATGAATGTTAATACTTGAGTAGCACAAAGTTGTGACAGACAACAATCTTTAAGTTTTTGAAGTTCTATCACGAACAAAAGAATTTCTCCAATCCAAAGTTTTTCACCTTTATTTAAACACTGAGAAATGAGATTTGAAATGAAACTCACAGAACAAACACATCTGGCTTCATTACCAGGTTGAAGTAAAAGCTTCCCTGGAGCACAAGAGAAAGGCTGTCAAGGTCTAGTTATAGCAGTTTTATCTATAGCAGGTTACAAGATCCACTGTTAACAGTGACTTCTAGTTCAACTACCTGTTTGCATAGTGCAGAGATGCAATGAAACAAGGCAAGTATTCCATTTAGATGACTCAACTTGGTAAAACATGGCCCACGGGATAGTCTTGTTTCCATAAGAACTCCTCCAGGTATTCATTTGCCCCACCACAGTTGTCAGCACAAGTGTACACTGCCAGCGTTCCCCAGTCAATGCTCTCTCCAAGGCTGTCAACCTGAAGGTGGTTCAGGAGCTGTGGCATAATCTTCAAGGAAAAGCAAAAGGTTTAGAGGCAGGCCACAGCTTTCTCCCCTCTCCCTGCTTCTCTTCCTGAAGAAGGGTCCTGCATTTAGTGTAAGAGAATTTATGTTCTCTCACACCAAATCCCAGTTGAAGTGACTGTGCATACACCAGCTCAAATAAAATAAATTTGAAAGCAGTGTAGTGGATGCCCAAAGAATCAAAGGCATGGCCCTACTTTCTTCATCTATAGAAGTTTTATTTGACTTTATAAGCCTTGCCCCAATTCTGAGCCTCACTCCATTTGAAATTACCTTCATAACTAACTATGTTTTACTTTTGTGTGACATTAAGTGTATTCACCAAGCAACATCTCTAGCATTCAAAATTCTACAGATGAATACTGCCAGCCAGACATATTTACAATTCACATTGTGAAGGCTTTTTATTTTTTGAAATATATAGTATTGTACTCCTGTTACTTAAGAGATGGTTCCATATTCACAAGAGCACCATTTTATGGAGCATGCAAATTATCTTGTGGGAAAAGCAGTTACAATAGTAAATAAAGGCTCTGTGGAATCATTTAGCATAGTTAGTATGTAGCAACTTCAACCTTCTTGCTCTAACTACGAGCCAACATCTATACAATTAGATGCTATTAAGTCTGAAATACATTACCTGTATTATTTTTAAATGAGTTTACAAACCTGGAATTCAAAAATCCTTTTGGCACCACATAAACAATTTGGGATATCTTTTTCTTCAGGCCTGTTTTCACCTGACACCCAGATTGGGCCTTTTCCTCCTCTGCAGTATCTAATAATCTGAAATAGAGCAGAAGTTTAAGTTCTCATAACTGTCCTTTCGTTTTGGTATAAAATTGTATTTACAGCTAGACAAAGCTGTAAACGGCATAAAATAAGGTCGGATCCTTTAAAAAATAACCATTGCAAAATATCATTTGCAAATGTAGTATTCTAAATAAGACAGGTTGTTTTATAGGCATTTTCTTAACTATGCAAATCACATTTTTTCAATGATCCAGGGATAAACTGCAATGATGAATTCCAATGAATTGCATTTTCCTCATTAAGGGACCCAGAAATGTATGTTATGGTCTTGAGATGGAGAAAGAGCAGTTTGATAATTAGCACACAGAGCTGCACACAAAGTCAGGAATCCAACCCAGCTCTTCCAGTTATGCAGTACTGCATCTAAATGCAACTGGATTGCCCTAATGTCCAAGAAGGAGGCATTTTCAGACATATCCTTAGTTATTCTGTTCAAAGCAAATCAGGCATTATCAACAAGAGGACACTGGGCAGATCAGTCAGTACAGGGATGATCAGAGAGAGCTGATGCATATACCTGAAGCAGAGAAGGAGACACTCAAGTCTCCTACTTTCTCTGTGTGTGTGCCCTAACCCCTCACGTACCAGGCAAAAAAATTGAGAGAATTTCTTCTTCCTCTATCACTTTCATGGGTTTAGGCCTGTGTTCCCTCTGAATGGAACCAGGGACCATGCTTTTGTTTGACAATGTGACTCTTTCAGCCTCTTGTAACAGCAAGAAATAGTATGAGGGGGGGATTTCTGTTTGAAATAGTAAAAATTTTAAAGCCATCAGTAATTTCTTCAACTTTAAAAAAGCCAAATCACCTCTCAATGCAGCTGGTGACAATGATAGAACTCTTCTCTGCAGTTTTCATCCTGCTGAGAAGGAAAGCCAACAGGGCCACAGGCTGGGGAATAATAAAGTGGTTCACCATGCCCTTTGGTTAGAGCCATGTCACAGGATGGCAGGTCTTCCCATGCTGTGGGGGCTTCAGCATCCCTGTGTCATTCATCCTGACCAACTTCTGTTTAAGATTAGATGAGCAGGTCCTGAATTCTTACTTCACCATGAATTATGTTGTGCACATAAGGAAATGAGGGTGTGTTGGTTAGGTGTGTGGAGGGTGAGGAGGCATCCCCATTTCTAACTAGGTACAAAAGGCAGTGAAACATGTTGCAGGTGCAGCAAGATGCTGTGCCAGAACCACAAAGTTCTAAGGCCACCCCATCTTCTGACCTGTTCTGGTTCAGCAGCTACTTTTTCTTTAAACATTTGGAAGATCTTGTCTTCTTCAGTCTCATGTTTTGCCAATGCGTCCAATGTCTCTTCATCTAAGGACTCAAGTGCTTCACCTAAACAAGAAAAGAGAACAACAAAAGTTATGGGCTACTATGAGATAGTAAAAAATTAAAAACTATATTAGTACCTGTAAATGCATTTTGCTTCACAAATCATTCCTTGCATAAATTATGCAAAGATTTCTTTCTTTTTGTGGCATGTTAAAATTTGGTCACACACAGATCCATTTACTAGTTTTAGTTGCATTTTAAACATAGGTGTCAGTACTGGAACACTGGAAAAGGGAAGGAATTAACTGATTAGTTTATGAAGTTTATGGTTCTCTGTGGGTATCACCGAGACTGCAGAACCTTCAGGGTATGACATCTGAAAAAGGCCACCAGTGCCGTGCATGTGCCAGACTTCAGTTTCTAGCACTGAACAGTGACTCTGTCACACAACAACATTCACATCAGCTCGGGGCACTGAACAGTCTTGAGACAGCTTTGGACCACAGCAAGGCACCGCTGGGAACCCAGCATCCTTCCCCTGCACTACCACAAACTCTCCACCCTGGGTGTGTTCAAAGCTAGTGTGGTCGCTGCAGACACATCATGAATTTGGGGGGAGCAGGGAGGAAGGGGTTTGCACTTCAACTGCTTAATTTAAGGTCAATTAAAATAGCCTCAAAACATTCTTTTTTTCTAGCACAGACAAGGAGATTTTAAGTATTTTCCACAACTTAAGACAAATGGAACCAAGACAGTCTCCTGATTCCAACAGCATCCAGCAGCTCAAAGTCCTGTCCTTCTCACTTGAGTTGTTCCTTACCTGTGGTAAGCATGCAGGGACACAATATAACTATAAGTTACCTGCAGCAACAGCTGCTTCAACAGCTTCAAGGGTCAGGGCTTAGTAAGTCTCTCCCATAAAAGCAACTTATATTACGCAACACCTACAACAAACTTGCATCACAAATGAGTGTAGATTTAGCCCTTTTTCACCAGTAGGTTAAAATGAGCACTTTAAAATCACAATATTTTATATTTTAAAGATATGATACAGGCTTCATTGTGAAGAACTACAGGCAGCATTTTATTTCAGACCTGTGCTGCCTGTAGCTCCAAGTTCCTCTTTTTCTTTTGGGTCCTTTGATGTATCTACAGCTCCTTGTTCATCAGCAGGATCTATACTACTGTCATCAGGAAATTCTGGTTCCTCAGGTTCTATCAAAATTTCGTATTCTGGAAAAAGGAATTCATTATGCTCTGGAATTGCATCCACCGAGTCATCTACAAAACAGAAAACAGGTACCACTTCAAGACATCATCTCGTATTTCATGTCCTTCTCCCTAAAAACCACACAGAAACTACGCAGCAACAATACAGTACAAACATGGTATGAGCAAGAACGATTTACATCACTGTAGAAACACACTATATTAAGGACAGTGGAAAACTACAACAGGTGTCATGTTGCTCTGAATGTCTGTAAACCCAAGTGATGTAGAAGGCAGACTAAACAGTATTAGCAGCAGCATTTTACAACCCCAAACCCTGCAGTTTCGCAGATCAGTGCATTTTTAAAACTCAAAAAACCTGCAGCTTGGCGGCTCGATGCACATCTCCTCCTAACTAGCACACGCAGACAAGTCAAGTGTGCATCAGGTGCCTTGATGGCTACAACATTTCTCATACGTTTCCACGGCATGCTGTGAGCAGCCCAAGTTTCCACGAGCGCGTCAAGCACTCCTCCAGCCTTTAACCACCACGTGGTTTTCCCCCGCCTCAGAGGTCTCTGCTGCCCCGGACCCACCTCCGGCCGGGTGCTGCCCGCAGGAGCGGCGGTGCCCGCGGCGCCAGTCCAGCGCCTGGTGCTCAGGCCCGCAGTAGGCGGCGCGGCGGCAGCGGCCGCAGCAGCGCGGCCCGGGGCAGCCGCACACGCGG